>JADOBS010301690.1:0-12513 GCA_015708375.1 Cydonia oblonga
AAGAATGATGGTGGAAAGTAGAGAAAAAAGAAGATGAATGTATAGATAACCAACTAGTTTTTAAGTTTGACAAAAAAAAAAAAAAAAACTAGTCTTTTTCCAAATGATAGTTGTCTTTACTTAGTTAAAGGAGATCTCAAATCCGATTTTCACGTATCAGAATGCGAGATATGTTGGCGGCGAGTTAGATATCTTGTTGTGGTTGATTATACAACTATGACGATAATATATATTTAGACTCTTTAATCAAAATGGTTTTTGAGATTTGTATAATTCTTCAGTTTAGTCTCTGTCAATGAAAACCGATGCAAGTGATCCTTGAGTTTGTTCACTGTAAATCATTTTGATCATTCTGTGAATAATTTGTCAATATCTTTTGTCACATGAATGACCGCGTGATCACTTTTTAAGGGTATTTTTGTCAAACCAACCATTCTATTTAACGAGAATATTGACAAATTTTTCACGAAATGATCAAAATAATTTACGATCAATGGATAAACTCATGAGTCACTTTTATCAATTTTCATTGTTAAAGACCACAGTAAAGAGTTATATCAATTTCACAAACCATTTTGAATAAAAAAAAAAAAAAAAACCTATACATTTTTTTAGTGCCGTTTGTTTAAAAAGTAAAATCAAAAGTTTGTTAACTTATCACCTAGAATAGAACATTGCATTCCCAATCTGAAAAGCTGTTACTATATGAAGTAAATATCCTAAACCCTAACCCTAAAGAAATTCTCATCCGCAGTTGCTTAAGCCAAGGTGAGAAAGCGATATGCGAAACCACCAACTTACCATGGATTTCAATACCGGTCAAAGCATCCGACGGCTGCCGTCTCCGCTGCAATATGCCGGCAAACTATCGTCACGGTTTTTCGTTATATCCAACAAGGACTCCGTCACTCCAAGCAAATTCACTTTGTACGTAGTTCCCAAACTACCCTCTCACAAGGTCGCACTTCTTTTCTTTTCCCTCTGAAAACTGAGGCAGGCAGCTCCGGACCAAGTTGGCAGTAAATTACACGTTTTTGACGACTCCTAGCAAAATAAACGTGTTTGACAAATTCCAATTTTAATTCCGAATTTCATGGACAAAAAGAAAGAAGATATGAGAAGAATAATAGACCTTTGAAGGGAGAAAAAAACATGGCCAGGTGAGGTGACCAAAGCAAAAACTGTGGGTGCACCTGGTATTAACAAAATCTGCGATACCTATTTTAACAAGGTGCGAAAAGACATTTGTAGCCCAACTAGTTTAAAAATCCATGGTAAATTGAGAAACGTTAAGAGGACTTTTTAAAAAATGAGAATTTTTATAGTTTCTGTCATCTTCTGTTTTTTGTACAATAATTTATAAAGTTGACATATGAATTGATGTTAAATTGTGAGATGTCAAAGAGTCTTATTTTAAAAGTGTCTTCTTAGCATTCCTTATGAACTTATGTCCACAAGTTGCACAATAACAGTAATATAATAATCTAGAATGTGACGTGGCATACCTCAAAGTCCTAAAAAATGGAATGAGATCTTCTTTGTGAGGATCCTCCAATCACGTCCGTTTATTATATATCGTGCGGTCAGAAATTATTGTTAATTTTTTTTATTTAAAATTGAATAGTATCTAATGAAAATTGACCGCATAATATACGATGAACGGATGTGATCAGAAAATTCTTGTGATCCTTACAAAAAGAATCCGAAGAGGATCGTTATTCTAAAAAATGCATTGAAAAGAAGGTCAGATTAACCCAAAAGGTATAAGAAATGCATTGAAAACAGTTTGAGTTGTTTTGACCCTCCGCTTATCATGATCTAGAATCCGTAATGCTGTACGTTTGGTATAATTGTTATGAAACTAATTTTCATTCCAATTTCTTTATTCTTTGTATTAATTTTTTAGATGACTCCTAAGAAGTTACATAAAACTTTTCCCTTCATAAAAGTCATAAAGGTCAAATAATTAATGTTTTTTTTTGCTAATAAAAGTTGCATAATTACTAATAATAAGGTTTGGAATATACCAGCAAACAACTTGATGTGAATGCATTTGGTCAAAGTCTAATTTGTTACCTTTAAAGTAAACAAGATATAATCATAAACCTTTTTTTTAATGGATAATCACAATTTTCTTTGGTGAATAAGATACTATCACATTAGTCTCATAGAAAAGATAGATCATCATGAAAATTTATTTTTGAATAAGTTAAGTAATTAATCAAGTGATTCTTTTTTCACTATGTAATATGTCAAAAAATTTTGATACATAATCTCATTGTGCTACTAATTTATAGTCTGACAGCAAAATTATCGGTGTAATAAAAAGAGGTTGCAGGATGTCAAATATCTTAGTGGATATGATGTTGAATTTCTACTCGTACCGCCTGAGTTTGAAACTCCTCATCTCTTAAACTATTGTAATAATTTCGAAATCCTGCCCCCTTAATAATTACATTTACACAACCTGACAACCGGAATTAAGATTTTTGTTTTCAATTTGTGTTGTTTGTGTAATTCATCACGGGAGAAGAGAGACATACGCAAACAATTCAAGTCCAATTAGGATGTAGACAAGTTTCCTTACGAACTTAACCAAGACACGTTTTGATGTAGTTACGAATACACACGCCACATTGGCCTAGAAGCCACCTCCTTCGTGTAGTACAAAGACCACCCAAGTAGGAAGTACAACTCCCAGTAGGGCCAGTACATACTCCTCACATTAGTAATTACCAGAAATACACAAGGGCAAAATCGTAAAAACGGCACCCTCCCTCCCCACCAGCTCTCGCTAGACTTTGGTTAAAAAATTGCTGTCTCAACCATCTCCCTCGGAAAAGTCTCCTCCCTCCTCCATTTCTCTCTCTACAAAAACAGTCTCCGTTTTCTCTCTCTACAATTCGCTCCATTTTTTTTGTATAAATTTCTCGGTCTTTTTTTTCTATCGGCTCGGTACCTTACAATGGCGCCGAGTCCCAGAGACCTCCAGCTTACCCAAGTCTCCATCGGAGCTCGGACGTCGATGGTTGCCGCCGGCGACTTCGGCGATTTGGAGGACGTGAGGCTCCTGGATTCGTATGAGAATTCGGAGGGAGTTGAAGCGGGGATGAAGAGGGTTCAAGTCAGAGTCTCTGGCATGACGTGTGCTGCTTGCTCGAATTCTGTCGAAGGTGCTCTGCAGAGCGTCAATGGGGTTCTCACGGCCTCCGTGGCGTTGCTCCAGAACAGGGCCGATGTGGTTTTTGATCCGAGATTGGTCATGGTTAGTCAATTTTAGCTCTTAATCGGATGTGGTTTTTGAATGCTGGTGGGTTTTGCTGGGTTTTTGGGTGCTTCTGGCTGAATTGGGCAATTGGGTTCGTGTCCGTTTTCGAAAATTTTTGAGCTTTCGGTAGTTGGTTTTGGGCGTTTTGAAGTATGGTTTAGTCCTGCTTGCTTAATTTTTAGAAAGTTTGGTTTTTTTTTTCTTTTTAAATTGTATTTGAGAGTTGATCTTAAGGCGGATGGTATAATGGGTTAGTCAATTTTGAGCTTTGGTAGTTGTTTTGGTGTTCGAAAACTACTAGTTAGCTGTTTTGGTGTTCCTTAGTGTTCGAAAACACTGATGATTAGTGTGGTTTTCGAATAATCCTAGGATCGAGTGTTGGTTGATCATGCTTGTTTTTTGTTTATGATTTATGTTGGACTGGATCATGATTAAGGGTTAATTATTTGGTAATTCAGTTATTATGTGGTTTTACTTTATATACTTGGAGCTGCAATCATGATAGGAATTAGGCTAAAGTGACAGATTATTCTTCATCATCCCCTCTTTAATGATGGGCTCTCTCTCTCTCTCTCTCTCTCACACACACACACACACACACACACACACATTTACTTTTTGCTGGACTCAAATTATGTCTTGTATGGTGCATTTTGAAAAAAAAAATTGTGATCGTTTTGGTGGTACACTTTTCTTGTAAATTCTGCATAAGGATGACTCAGATATAACATATGCCCGATTCCGGGAGGCAGCCATACTCAACTGGATCAGATAGCTTATGTAGATATGGGTACTACTAGTTTTAAAAATTAAAATAATGTAAGGTTGTTATTAATCCAGATAATGTACGAAACCTGCATTTGAATCAGCAAGTGTTGAAATCAGTGAAGCTGCTGATTACATGCCATTAGTACTATAAATGTGCAAACTTTCTCTCTGAAACTCTCCTTGCTCTTATGTAATTTGTACTTCAATAAATCAGGCCTCTTTCACATTTTTACTTTCACTAGTACTTGCTCCAAAAAGTTGGATACTAGGCTTTGCTTGCTATTTTCCTGCATCGTATGTGCACTTGTTGGCTGAATTGGTTATTTTCGACCGTTGTAATGGGTGATGTTCCTATGAACTACACAGAAGTTGGATACTAGGCTTTGCTTGCTATTTTTCTGCATCGTATCTGCACTTGTTGGCTGAATTGGTTATTTTCGACCGTTGTAATGGGTGATGTTCCTATGAACTACACAGAAGTGGTCAAACGATTTATATGATTGGTAGGTTGCCAATTTAATTCTAAATATTTTGTTGCCCTTCCTTGGAAATTTCTCGAGTAAAGTTCTGGCCAACTTTCTTAATCCTTGATCTTCCTTGTGTGTACTTCAGTTGATTGCTTGAGGGGATAATCATGATTGTATACTGCTTACCAACTCGTTTTTGAGAAGTACGGAGCTTTGTAGTTACTGAGACAACTTTAGCTCTGTTCATTCAGGATGAAGACATCAAGAATGCAATTGAAGATGCCGGGTTTGAGGCAGAGGTTATACCTGAGCCCAGTGCAAGTGGAACAAAGCCACATGGTACCCTGTCTGGTCAGTTCTCAATAGGAGGTATGACCTGTGCTGCCTGTGTGAACTCTGTTGAAGGTATTCTAAAAGGGCTTCCTGGGGTCAAAAGAGCTGTAGTAGCCCTGGCAACTTCACTTGGGGAAGTGGAGTATGATCCTCTGGTAATTAGTAAAGATGAGATAGTGAATGCCATTGAAGATGCTGGTTTTGATGCATCACTTGTACAGAGTAGTCAACAGGATAAAATCGTACTTGGAGTTGCTGGCGTATTCAGTGAGATGGATGCACAGACTTTAGAAGCCATAATTAGCAATTTGAAAGGGGTGAGACATTTTCGTGTTGACAGGATTTCAAGAGAACTTGAAATCCTCTTTGATCCTGAAGTTGTCACTTCTAGATCCTTGGTGGATGAGATTCGGGAAGCAAGCAATGAGAAATTTAAACTACAAGTGGCAAACCCTTATACAAGAATGACTTCTAAAGATATCGATGAAGCCTCAAATATGTTTCGGCTGTTTCTTTCCAGTTTGCTTCTCAGTGTGAGTATTTTTCTTTCTTAACATGCACATGGTTATATGCTTTATCAATAGAAAAAATGACCCATGATTATGCTATATGTCATACCCTTAGTTTTTTCCTCTTCCCTTCATTCTTGTTCAATTCTGTTTGCCTAATTTGCCTGATAGCATACTGTATTGAACAGCTTGGTATTGAACAGACCACTTCTGTCATAAGAGAAATTAAGTTAATTAATTTTAAAGTTCAATTTTCTAAACAGAAGCATATTGTTTCTTAAGTAGTTCATTCAGAATGCATCGACATCGAGACACTGGTTATCGGGAGCTCCTTTAGACACTTAGTCCTAATATTTTCTTATGTTTTTTTATGTATGCATGCATAAGTACTAAGTATAGATATGTATATATTACTTTTAAAATCTGTTAACTGACATCAATAAATTGTCTCCAGATTCCTATCTTTTTCATTCGAGTAGTTTGTCCTCATATCCCGCTTCTTTATTCGTTACTGCTCTGGAAATGTGGGCCCTTCGAAATGGGTGATTGGTTGAAGTGGGCATTGGCCAGTGTTGTTCAGTTTGTTATTGGGAAGCGCTTCTACATTGCAGCTGCCAGAGCCTTACGAAATGGTTCAACTAACATGGATGTTTTGGTCGCATTGGGAACTTCAGCCTCTTACTTCTATTCTGTATGTGCACTTCTGTATGGTGCAGTCACTGGGTTCTGGTCTCCAACGTACTTTGAAACAAGTGCCATGCTAATAACATTTGTACTTTTGGGGAAATATCTGGAGTGCCTTGCAAAAGGAAAAACATCAGATGCCATCAAGAAGTTGATAGAACTTGCTCCAGCTACAGCATTGTTAATTGTCAAAGATAAAGGTACATTGTTCTGTTCTGTTTGTTTGTTTTGTTCTTCATTTTTTATTTTTCTTCCTTCATCACCAATTGATATTCTATGTCCCTGTGTTTTAATATTTGATATTGTTACCATTATTTAACCAATCGTTCTGTTTGTTTGTTTTGTTTTTCATTTTTCTTGCTCCATTACCAATTGGTATTTCATGTCCCTATGTTTTAATATTTGATATTGTTATCATTATTTAACCAAATCAAAGTTAATGGTGGAGTTGAATATAAATTCTAGATAAGTGGCTAATTTGATTAAATTGTTTATTAGGTGGGAAAGTCATTGGAGAAAGAGAAATTGATGCCTTGCTGATTCAGTCCAGGGATGTGTTAAAAGTTCTTCCTGGTACCAAAGTTCCTGCTGATGGTATGGTTGTGTGGGGTTCAAGTTATGTCAATGAGAGTATGGTGACTGGTGAAGCTATACCTGTTTCAAAGGAAGTAAATTCATTAGTTATCGGAGGAACGATAAATTTACATGGAGCTCTTCACATACAAGTTACAAAAGTTGGATCCGATACAGTTTTAAGTCAGATAATTAATTTGGTCGAGACTGCTCAGATGTCCAAAGCTCCCATTCAGAAATTTGCTGATTTTGTAAGTGCTGGAAATGTGGTTTTTGAATTAGCTTGTCTATGTGATACTTATGCTATATATGAATATCATTTTCAGGGGTATTGTGGAATTATTTCTTATAAAGTTGCTTGTGAGAAGTTGCCAAGTCCCCATATATTTTTAGCCCTTCTTTATTTCCACTAAAGCTAATTCATTAACTTCTGTAAAGTTTAAAGTAAAGTGCAACTAATGTCTTCCATCTCTCCATAACTGCAGATTGCTAGCATTTTCGTCCCTACTGTAGTTGCCTTGGCATTGTTGACATTGTTGGGTTGGTAAGTTCACCATATTTATTATGATCTTTCGCATAATTAGTGAATTTGTAAGTTGAGAATGTTTAGGCCAGCTATCGATAACTTGTATGTTCTATTGATTCACTTTAGGTATATTGCTGGAGCCTTTGGAGCTTACCCAGAAAAGTGGCTCCCTGAAAACGGAAATCACTTTGTATTTGCCCTTATGTTTTCCATATCGGTTGTGGTAATTGCATGTCCTTGTGCACTGGGCTTGGCAACACCAACTGCTGTCATGGTTGCGACGGGGGTTGGGGCTAATAATGGTGTGCTGATAAAAGGAGGAGATGCTTTGGAAAGAGCTCAGAAGATAAAGTATGTGATATTTGATAAAACTGGTACCCTGACCCAGGGAAAAGCGACAGTTACTACTGTAAAAGTTTTCACAGGAATGGATCGTGGAGAATTTCTTAAATTGGTGGCTTCTGCAGAGGTAACTTACTATTGCCTCTCCAGAGAAACCTTCTTTGTATATCATTATTTTTTTTAATTCAAATGTTTTCTCTGGTAGCCCTTGGAAATATGACATCTAATATTGTTACATGCTTTAATATAAAGTTCTAAACATTCAACTGCAGAAAGTTGACAGCTATTTTATGTCCGCTAATATATTTTTTTTATATTTTCCTTTTGTTGGCTCAGGCTAGCAGTGAACACCCATTGGCAAAAGCAATAGTGGAATATGCACGCCATTTTCACTTTTTCGATGAGCCTTCTGTAACTAACGATGCACCGAACAAGAGCAAAGACACCACACTTTCTGGATGGCTTTTTGATGCCTCAGAGTTCTCTGCTTTGCCCGGAAGAGGTATCCAGTGCTTTATAGATGGAAAACTTGTTCTGGTGAGTTCTAAATTTCCATATGGCTTCCATCCTGATATGCTTCACCATCCATGGTTGCTTATTGGAAGTATTGTATCCTAAACAGGTCGGTAATAGGAAGCTGATGACTGAAAGTGGAATCGACATTCCTACACATGTAGAGAACTTTGTAGTAGAGCTGGAAGAAAGTGCAAAGACAGGCATACTTGTTGCATATGAAGGCAATTTAATTGGTGTTTTGGGGGTTGCGGACCCTCTAAAAAGAGAAGCTGCCATAGTGATAGAAGGACTACGTAAGATGGGTGTCATACCAGTCATGGTTACTGGGGATAATCAGAGGACAGCACAAGCTGTTGCTAAGGAGGTTGGTATATATCTGTTTATCCATTAGTCAAACCAAGTTCCGATAATTTTGACAGAAAAAAATCTGCAACTTTGACTTTTATTTCGAGTTACATTTTTCATTTGGGTTTGGATGCAATCATGTTTGACCTTATATGAACTTAAGAGTCTTCGTATAAACTGAAAGTTGGAGATTATTTTTGAACTTCAAGCGGGTACGGATATTTCCTTTTCTGAAAAAAAAAGAGGATTTAATATAATGATTTGGTAACGTTTAGTCATATGATTTCTATGTTTTAGTTGCTTAGACGTTTGACATACATGTGAATACATTGCTGGGCAGGTTGGCATTCAAGACGTGAGGGCAGAGGTAATGCCGGCTGGAAAAGCTGATGTAGTTTGTTCATTCCAAAAAGATGGAAGTATAGTTGCCATGGTTGGTGATGGAATCAATGACTCTCCTGCCCTAGCTGCTTCTGATGTTGGTATGGCAATCGGGGCAGGGACGGATATTGCAATTGAAGCAGCTGACTACGTGCTGATGAGAAATAACTTGGAAGACGTAATCACAGCCATTGATCTCTCAAGGAAAACCTTTGCTCGTATTCGATTGAATTACGTGTTTGCCATGGCGTACAATGTGATCGCAATACCTATTGCCGCAGGGGTCTTCTTCCCATCGCTGGGGATCATGTTGCCGCCATGGGCAGCCGGAGCATGCATGGCTATGTCATCTGTTAGTGTTGTATGCTCATCTTTGCTCCTTAGGAGGTACAAAAAACCCAGACTTACCGCCATACTGGAAATAGTTGTAGAGTAGGAAGAGAAGAAAAAAGGAAAGTTCGGGTTTTCACACGTGTAGGAAGTAAAAGTAAAACGGGATAAATAGTTCAAATTGGACTTTATCCCAATTTTGTGCATTATGTTTTCTCTTTGTGTGCTTGTGATGGGGTGTAAATGCCTCATTCGTTGTAAATGCCCCCCCTCTACTTGTATAATAAGTTCCCTTTCTTTCTTCTTTCGTTTCTCCTCGATTTGATTTTTAACATTCATTGGAGAGAATTAGTGGTTCTGTGTTTACATGAGTCTTGCCAAAAAGAGACTTTATGTATGAAGATTTCACCAAGGCCACAAATCCAGGTTTTTGAAATTTGATCTAACGGCTACAAAGGATTTACTTTAAAAGTTATAATAATTTTAGTTGTTGGATCAAATTTCAAAGATCCGGATTTGTGGCCTTGGTGGACTTGGTGGAAGGGATCAGGAGAGGATCCCTTTCCCTTGGTAAATGGTAGGTTTTGGAGAAGGAGAACCAACTCCAGGAATTCTTGGCTTACCATGGTCACTATCCGGTACCTTGTCGACAACAAAAACAACGAAAGGAAGGGAAGATTTGCAAGTATTTTTTTTATGGTTTGTGAAAATGAGAGAGAAAAGTAGCTAATTGATTTTGGAAAATCACAAATTAACATTTGTAATGAAGTGATATACTAAAATATACAAAAGAAAATTGTATGCACATGTTAGATTGTTATTTATCTGTAACGAGAGAGAGAGAGTTGTTTGTAAAGATGATAGGTTCCTTGCAAATCACAAATTAACACTTACAAATTTATAATGAAGTGACTTTTCAAAATAAAAATAAAAAATTTGTGGACTTGTCAAACTACAATTTATTTGTAGCAAGATCACCATTTGTAAAGAGGAAAAACTTCTTACAAACCACAAATTAACACCTATAATGAAGTGACTTACCAAAATGACATCAACAACAAGCTTTATCTCATTAAGTGGGGTCGGTTGTACGAATCCTAAACCATGCACCTTGCACATATTAACCACAAATTTAACTCCGCTTGCTTAAGTTTAACTTACGCTGCCGATCCCAAGCCCGAATAAAAGAGGACAGAGAGCATGTTAAGTAGTCCAATCCCTATGGTACGACTTATAAAATTATAAAAAGAAAAAAATGTATGCATATGTGTTAACCTGTAATTTATCAGTAATGAGATAACAGTATGTAAATAGAGAAAAATCCTTAAATGTGAGGAGCTAATACTTTTCCTCTATATTTTTCTTCCCAGTTGAATCTCCTAAAGAGCATTATTTGTCTTTGCGTTAGATTGCATTATCCTTCCTTTTCAACCTGTAATTTGTCAGTAACAAAATAACAATATATAAATAGAGAAAAATCCTTAAATGTGAGGAGCTAAGACTTTTCCTCTACAATTTTCTTCCAAGTGAATCTCCTCAAGAGCGATATTTGTTTTTGCGTCAAATTGCATTTCCCTTCCTTTTCAATATCAAGGAAAGACAAAGTGGGAAGAAAGTTGAACCCTGCTCCCCATAATCTTAGACTTGTGTGGTTCGTAATCTATCAGACCTCAAGGTCATGGCGCAGAAGAGGTTGTGGCAAGTGTTCCTATCAGTCTTTGCTTCTGGCAGTCCTAGACCAAGTCAAAACTAAGAAAAAAAAATCACATGTGGTTGCTGGTCAAAACAATCCTTGATAAGCATGGGGATTTGGTTCTTGAATGAATAAAATATTATATCATTAATTAAGTTTTTCTTTAGGTTAATTATTTGACATAAATTCATATAATCAACCTTAATTAGTACGGTAGGTTATGTACGTCTCAGTGGGCAGGTGATACTCGTTCACACACATCCAATTAGGAACATCAAATAAGAGAAAGATTAAGCAAAAAGAAACATTTTAAAACAAAGGAAGATTAGCCACATCTACCTTTTGTAATTAGCAACATATACATATATATACAACAAATAATAAAAAATAAAAAAAAATCTCCACCATGCCAATGACCAAAAATAATTGCTAGCTAGTTGTATCAGTTTAGTCTAAGTGAGTCACCTTTACTACCAAGCCAAAGGAAATTATTCAATTTAAGCTCGTACGTTTTTTTTTCTTTTCATACACCACTATTTAAGTTCGTACATTGTTTTCGTTTGATTTATTCAATTTAACAATAAAAAATTAAAAAAAAGTGTGAGAAACAAAAAAATTGTGTGAAAAGCTGAAATAGTGTGTGAAAATCAATAAAAAAAAATCTGAACAAATGGTCAATGGAACATCATATCACAGTCCATATTACAAAAATGGCTATCTTCAACATCCATGGGAAGGTGAAATGATATATTTCTTTTCAACAAACCAAAAGACATACGCCATGTTCAAAGGATCTGGATTATATATACCGGTCAAACACAAATGTAAGAAAATTGCCCTACAAGCCAATCCTAGTGGATGGGGTCCACTAGTTTTCCAGATAATATATAATTTCCCCAAGTAACTTAGTTTATGAATCTCTGGATAACTAATTTTCTAATATACAAAGAAAAAAGTAAATAAAAAACAGTAATGCCGTATATCAGTGATATATTAATTGAATTCCAGAAGCTATCTAAATCATTCCTGCTGTAGTGGAAAGCTTCAAAAGCTTCATCAGCAAGTAAGAAAAATCAGAATTGCGTTCAGACTTGGATTCCCCTTTTAGCTAGCATCAACTTCTTAGCTTTTTCAGACATGAAACAGTACTGAAACGCAAAGAGTGAGACTTTGTCGTTAAAAGTTTGTGTTGATAATGACAATTGACTGAGTAGTAGGTTGCCAAGTTCAATATTAATTAGTTAATTGCAATGGCAACATCCCAATTTAATCAGCATGTCTCATATTTATTGAAAATTACTGATATAATATATATATATTATCTATGATGACTTGCAAGCTTTAACATTCGTAGTAAACTAGATCATGTCTTTTTTATAAATGTATTTAATATTTATTTATGTTGTGTATTTGTATTAGAGAACTGTTATTAACACTTAAAAAATTTCATTCTACATTCTTTATAAGTGTATTTTTCTTTCTAATTTTAAAAAGTTTGGAGTACCAAATAAGATTTTTGAAGTGCCAATAACAATTCTCATTGTATTAAACAACATATATTATTTGTTGTGACTTTATATACTAAAAATATAGAAAATCCCTAATCTCAAAGTTTACCGAGGAAATTAAACTCTAATATATATTCAAGTAAAGCCAAAGAAATTAATTAGCGTGTCTCATATCAAATCAACTGACACACACATGCAAAGTTGCTAAGTTGCAAATCTCCTAATCTGAAACTTAATTTGATAAAGCAGGAGCACGTTTTAATTAATTAA
>JADOBS010301691.1:0-12514 GCA_015708375.1 Cydonia oblonga
TCGGTGGAATTGATTAAGAAAATTTTTTTTTTTTTTTTGCAAAAAAAAAGGGATTTTCATTTTACTTTTATCCACATGAAACAATTAGTGTGGGACCCCGCAACGCCCACATAGGCATATAACACTAAAACTAACAAAAATTGAGACGGATGTCTGACATTGCTATGTATTCGTAAGATAAAGTATGACATTGCAATGATTTAAATATAAGGTAGTTTTGTGTAATTTACTCTAATTTTTTTTAAAAACATAACAAAAGAGAAAAATCCAAAAATATCTTTGCTTTCAGTTTTTTATCTAATTATTTCGAAAAAGCATTTGTTTTATTAAATAAATCTTATATTTTCAAAACAAATTTTGACTTGCGAAAAATATTTGTTGTGAAAAACTAACTTGGGTTTTCAATGTTGCGGGTTTCAATCTTTTTATTTTTATTTTTATTTTTTCAAAGGTAAACTTTTTTTTAACCAAAAAAAGAGGAAAAATCCAAAAATATTTTGCTATCAATTATTTCCAAAAAACATTTGTTTTATTGAATAAAATCGGGCTTTTCAAAACAAATTTTGGCTTATTTACTGCGAAAAACTAATTTGAGAAAACATGCTTTTGATGAAAAAGGAATTTGTTTTATTGAATAAAAATCACATCTTTCAAAACTAATTTGATGAAAAAAAAATGGCGGCCCTATTTTCCTCTTAAGATGTGGAATGCAAATAAAATACAACTGGATCCTGCACCCACCAACAATTCATTCATTCACATCAACCACAGCATTACTAAAATACCATCATATGGCCGCAAAAAGTAGAGCACAGTCAAAGCAAACAAGCAGATATGGGGTCCTAACCAAGCAAACAAGCAGATATGGGGTTCTACATCTCTAAGGCCATTCCTACGTTTGCTTATCTATCCTAGCATTGAATTTTATGCAAGCATGCACAACAGCACAGATTTACATCAGTGTATGGGTAGCATCTTCAGTGAGTAGCATGCATGATTAGGGACACAGAAACATTACAAATTTTATGCAGGACAGATTTACATCGAACGCACGAAGATTTTTCATGCTCGTATACGCTAAATCATGAAGAGACAGATAGACCAGACAGTGAGGGCTGAAGGTTTATACCTCTAATTTGGAGGATCTGTGCGTTTGGGGACCTTCTGATCCAAGCCATGCCAAAAGCCCATGAGTATGCCCTCGGGATCCTACACAGAAGAACACATGAGAAATTTGGAGTTTTCTGGACAGATCAGTTTTCAAGAGGAGAAATTCTAGTTTTACCTCTTTGCACTTTTGACCAGAGGATGGCCATCTCTGGTGCTTCTTGGTTTTCGTCCGTATTTCTGATCAAAGTTACCTGCCCAGAAAGCAACACATACATGAGAAACGAAATGGATTGCATACATATAAAAGACACGATCTTTGCCAAGAATTGCAGAGATCCAAAAGGTTGAGGGCGAGTTTTACCTTTGCTTTTCCCGGATCCATGGAGCACCATCCATGAGGCGTAATGATCGTTGTTCAATTTCAGATTCTAGTTGTATGATGCACAAAAGAAGTAAACGCCATGAGAAGTTATTGATACATCAAAAACATACAAATAACAAGTTGTACTCTTTACCTCTGCAGACGCGCCATGGGTGAATCGGAGTCGCAAATTCCTGGATTAGGGTTTTTAATCCAAGTTTGGGGGTTGTTGGAGATCGTGGTGATTTGGTTTCCCCACTGCGATGCCTGCGGTCGCCGTTCGCGGAAATGGAGGTATGACCTCTGATGATGGCGGCTCTGTGATTCTGGGACGGGCATGAAGGATGGAGGTGAGGTTCTGGCTCTGTGCGGAATGGCAGAGAGAGAAGTGGGATCGGATTTGTGACGACGATTTCTCGAGACTTCGAGAAATGAAACGGCTAGGGTTTTGGTCTGAGGCACAGAGAGAGAGAGAAGCTGCAGACCAAAGCAGCGCAGAGAGAGAGAAGCTTTGTGAACGCAGAGCAGCGCAGCCGGTTTTTGGGACGGTGTGAGCCGACCAAAGCAGGCACTTGGCCCACTTGTCAGCGCACTCGCACCCTCAGCAGTGAGTGGTTTGTTCTTAGCCGTTGGTTTTCAACTACAACATTTCTGAGCCGTTCGATTTCCAACGGTCAAAAACATTTGAAATCCAATTCCAACGGTTAGGTGCCGTGTCAAATTATGAACCGTTAGATTTAAAATCAATGGTCCATGATTTTCAACCTAAAAGTTTTTTTAAAAAAAAGATAAACTCGGATTAAAAATTCAAAAGTAAGCCGGGGCAGAGCCGTTGGATCGAGAAAAAAAAAAAGTAATCCAACAGTTCATACTAATTAAGTTTGATAAAAATTATTACAAAATTCAGAAAAATATAAAAAATATGTTCATATTAGTTACTTTCGTATTTATTCAATCTCATACGTTATTTAAATTAAGAGGATAGTTATATAAACTATGTGCATCTTTAATTTAATTCAAGAGCGATTACATATAAAATTATCTTTTATTATTTTATAAAAAATAATACTTGGCAATCCCTACTTATAAGTAGTGTGCTGGATTAATGGGAGCTTTTTCACTATTTATTAGGTAGTCCCTACCCTCACAAAACACATGTTCCATTATGAACAAACTTTAGTATTGTTGAAACACTTCCATTTGTTGAGAGTAGAAGACAACATTGTGAGGCCATCTCCAACCGAAAGGAGACCAAATGGCTATTTTTAGTCCTATAGTCCTGCAAGAAATTATTTTTTAATGAATAGTGTCAGGTCATATTTTATATCATCTCCAACCAAGGGGGTCAAAGGGTCATAGGCCAAAACATAGCCCTTTGACAAAAAATCTATCTCCAACTGAAGGGGGCTATTTTTTAGCCCCCTCAATAATTTAATATGGTTAATTGAATTAAAATATCATATTAAAATAAGGTTTTCGAACATATTTTGAGTGTCACTTGTCGCTAAATGAATAAACCTCCAGATTTCTTATTTTTATATAATCTCAATAATTTTTCGGATAGGATTTAGAGTGACACATGTCGCTAAAGTGAGTAACTCTTCAAATTTCTTATCTTTATGTAATTTTAATAATTTTTTGGATAGGATTTGGAGTGCTATGTGTCGCTAAAGTAACTCTTCAGTTTTCTTATATTTATGTAATCTTAATAATTTTTCGGATAAGATTTTGAGTGCCACATGTCAAGATGTAATTGGTTAGCCATTTGAAAATTATTGAAAAAATTAAAGGAAAGATTGTTGGAAGAGGTAAAAGAATACAATGTGAAGAATTGAAATAAAATGAGGTAAGATGGTATGGAATGGTAAAAAGCATGTGAGAAATAGTGTATGAATGGCTTAGGTACCCTAAAAAAATTCATCTAAAAAAAATTCAAATTCCAACTGTAACTTGACGTCAACTAGCTGTTGCTAGCTGGCGTCATGCTAATGTCAGGTAACCGTTGCAAGTGGGCTAGGCTGCTGCATCGGGCTGGCTGGCTAGCTCATTTTGGCCAGCCCGCTGGCCTGGTGTTTGATTTTGGCCAGATATAGCATTACTATAAATATTAGATGGCAAAATTTTGAGGCCTCTGCGAATTTGGGACACTATGAGATTGCATATTACGCTCCCCCAAAGCCACCTCGTATATATGCTCAGGTTCCCCACTAGCAAGTGGTTGATGAACGAAGAAATAACTGGAAAAGATAGGTGTCATTTATCAATTATTTCAAATGTTATTTTCCTTTAAAACTAGGGTAAATTACATTGTACCCCCTCATATTTGGGGTCTATTACAATCGCATACAACATCTTCAAAACATTTCACTTGCATACCTCAAGTACTATTTTATTTCAATTTCATACAACCATTAGAAAATCTGTTAAGTAAACAGTTAAGTGATGACGTGACTGCCAAATTTGTACCACGTGACAAAAAAAATAATTTTTTATGCATATAAAATATTATAATAATTTATCCTATTATAAAAAATAAAATAAAAAAAATAAAAAAAAGGAAACCCATCTTCTTCCCCGAGCACACCCCATCCCACCCCACCCCACCTGCAACCCCACCCCTACCCCCACCTCCCTTGTAACATCCCACATCGCCCAGGGGAGTGGATCATCTATGCCTTATATATACATACCCACCTCCAATTAGCACGAGGCCTTTTGGGAGCTCACTGGCTTCGAATTCCATCGGAACTCCGAAGTTAAGCAAGTTCAGTTGAGAGCAATCCCAAGATAGGTGATCCACTGGAAAGTTCTCGTGTGAGTTCCCATAAACAAAACAGTGAGGGCGTGGTCGAGGCCCAAAGCGGACAATATCGTGCTACGGCGGAGGCGGAGCCTGAGATGTGGTGAGGGCTCAGGTCGGGATGTGACAATTTGGTATTAGAGCCAATCCGGTCGCTCAAGGGAGTGGATCCTCTATGACTTATATGTACATACCTACCTCCAATTAGCACGAGGCCTTTTGGGAGTTCACTAGCTTTGGATTCCATCGGAACTCCGAAGTTAAGCGAGTTCGCGCAAGAGCAATCCCAGGATAGGTGATCCACTGGGAAGTTCTTATGTGAGTTCCCAGAAACAAAACCATGAGGACGTGGTCGGGGCCCAAAACGGACAATATTGTGCTACGGCGGAGGCGGAGTCAAGGATGTGGTGGGGGCCCAGGTTGGGATGTGACATCCCCGCACCCACATAGAAAATTTTTATATACATTTTCTAATCTGCTCTTCCATAACAGAATATAGTAGGATTCAATAACACCAACATCTCCTTCTTTTTCTTTCTAACGTTTGTTCCTAAACTATACCCTTCTAACGTTAGAAAATTAAATTTTGACACCATCTCTCTCTCTGCAATCTCTGTCAATGTCTATTTTCCCCCAAAATCCCAAACCCTTAAATTTACCAAAAGCAACCAACTTTTCCACAATTTGACATTTTTGCCCAGATGGGTTTTACTCCTGCTCCTACTAAAACTGCTTTTGTTGTGCTATTAATAATGCTACTAAGTTTCGCCGTTTTCCGACCCAACACATCAGATCCAACCCTATGCCGCCGCAGCTCACATTGCTAGGAAATCGGATCGGGAACTTGCCGAGATTCAATGTGATGTCGTTCAAGGGGAACAAGAAGCTTTATAGGTACCCTTCGCCGCCGCTGAAAAGAAAAAGGCTTTCGATTCTGTTGATCCTCTTCGGACGAGACCCCTTCCCCAACAATGAGAAAAACCAGATCGAGAGCCTCATCGTCTCTTATGCTCCATGACCCAGATATGCTGAAGAAAATTGTAGTGAGAGAGAATGAGAGATATGAGAGAGAAATGAGGAGGGAATGAGGGTTTGGGTCCCAATTTGTTTGAACGTACTGATTTTTTAGCAATCAATTAGGGTTTAATTCAAATGGATTTGCAGGTTTTTCGCTTAGAGGAAGAAGATACTAGAGTTATGGAGGTTTGGAGAGATGAGAAGATAATAGAGAGGTTTGAGGGCTGAAGAGGGAGGAGTGATCTGGGGGCTGTGATGGTGATGGGGAAGGGCTGCAGTGGTGATGGAAAGAGAGGGAGGGGGGAAGGTTTATGGGTTTGTTTGCAGGGGTGAGGTGTTGCGCAGAGGTTGGTTTCAATTTGGGTTTTTTTTTAAGGGTAAATTATAATATTTTAAATGAATAAAAAATTAGTTTTTTGGCCACATGACACACATTTGGTAGCCACGTGGCACAAATGTGGCAGCCACGTCAACTCTTAACGGATCAATAGATAGAAAATGTAACGGATGTACTATATTGAAATGAAATAGTACATGAGGTATAAAAGTGAAATGTTTTAAAGATATTATACAAGGTTGTAATAGACTTCAAACCTGAGGGGGTATTATGTAATTTACCCTTAAAACTAACTCAATCAAAATATTTTACCACAATCTTGGGAAGTGCAGGCATATCAGCAGATGCTATCATGAAAACTCCCTTGTTGATTTTTTTTTCTTTTTTTTATCTTTTTAGAAATGACTTAGTAACATGATTAAGACTTATAGTACAACACAAACAAGACATACATTTTAAGTCGCAACTTTGAGTCAGATCTCATTTTTTTCATACTCTTATTTTACATGTATCTTTAAAAAATTTCTCATTCATCATATTCTCGACGCAAGAGAAGGAACAAACCAAAAGTTACCCTTATTTTCTTAAATCTCATCCGATGTGCCTTAAATTCTTAATGGTACATAGATGGCTGGTAAATTGGATTTCTAATTTCACTTATTAATTTATTATGACTAAACATGAATTTTCTTCCTAAGCCTTAGTTTACATCAGAACCGCGCTTCATAAACAAGTACATAAAAACATATCAAGGAAAAGTAAAAGATACATATACTTTTCTTAGATGAGATTTACACGGTAAATGAGATGAATTTGAATCTTAATGATTAAATCTTCACCACCAACTTAACAACAAATACTAGTTCAAGATTAACAAATAGCTAAATTTCAGTGCCACATAACATTACGCATCATTTTGATCTTGACTAGTTCAACATCGTAAAATCGAAAATCGGACATAAAACCCACTACGTTAAACTACTTGAACTACAAATCCGTACCTGAATTCAGGATATGCATACATGTTTTTAAAAAAAAAATGTAACCAAGCCATTCGGTGGAGGGCAAACGGTATCAGCCAAAACAAAGAGAACAGTAAAAAGAACCTTTTATCTAGAACGGAAGCTACCTAGAAACAACCTTCACCAGTAAACTACGAACGCAAGTGTCAAGCTGTCTCTCAATCGACTCAAAGACTTTTTTACACTCTTGAGTCGCCAAGTTGCAAACTTGCAACAACAACGACAACAACCACAAAAAGCTTTGCCAAGTTACCACTTCAACCCGTGGACTTCTCCGTTCTCTTGACTGACAACATCATCTTCAACTCGGATATGTTCCAAAACATCGTCGTCAACTCGAAAATATCTATCTAGAGGTACCGATTCTTTTTCTACTTTTTTTTTCTGCTATTTTTGTAAATTTTTTGTATGTATTAGGTTTTTTATGAATTGGATTTAGGGATTGGGGCTAAATATTTATTGATAAATTGTTTGTAAGATGTAAAAAAAGTTTGCCTTTCCCTGAATTGGAATGTGGGTTGTGGAAAAGTTTGGGTCTTGTTAGATAATAACCATGAATTGGAACAAGAAATTGCGTATCTTTGGCCTGAAAATGTGCTCATATCTTCTGGGTTGTGTTCAATTTCACTATTTCTGATACGAATTCGTCTTAGTTTTCCCGGCATTGTCGAATTTTCGGCCCCGATTTGTCTGTGAATGAAGCTTGGAAATTGGAGTAGATGGCCTTGCTTGTCTGAACTCTGAAATGTTTTGTTCAATTTTCTTGAGACTATTTGTTTTAGTAAACTGGATATAAGTCCAATTTTGTGTTCAAAAAAAAAAAAAAGTCCAATGTCATTCGTTCATTACTTATCCGTACAGCTTTTTATTTATTATTATTAAATTGTGATAAATGTCATCCCTTATTCTTATCTCAATTTTATGATTAATCTTAAATATTGTTTCTCTTTTTTCCAACTCCTAACTCGTATCTCAATTTTTTCTTCTACCTCGATCACTCATCAACTATGTTAATAATCTATGGTGTATGTACATAGATACTAGTATGAATTTATTAATGTATCGAAGATGAAACTTCTTTAGTATTTTCATGGATTATACGTAGATTAATTTTTATTTATTTTTGTAGATACCTCTATCACATGGTAAATGTTTTTTGTCAACCTATGATAAGGTCGTATAAATCTTCTTTTAACTATTTTCCCTGGAAGTGGTTAGATTTTCATATTTAAAATTCAAATTAAAAATTGAGTAAAGATGTATTAATAAAGTTGAAAAATATGTATTAAAGATGTAGTAAATATGTATAAATAAATAAAAAAATTGATTAAAGTTGAAAAATAAGGAAACTGGACTAAATCCAACAATAGCTAAAATTTTTGGTCCTGGATCAAAGTAATTTTTTTTAGTAATTCTTTTTCTTGAGTTATATGATATATCCACATTTGGATTATGAAGCAAATGGAATAATTGACTAATAGTTACTTTTCCCCTAAAAGTGATTGTTAGATGAAAAGAACAAGCCTTTCGGAGTGTGAACTCGATTGGAGATTGATCTGTAACAATTCACTTAATTTAGTTACTTCTTGTTTGTTAAATGTGCAGTGTTTTTGTAGAATATAGAACTTATGGGTGGGAAGAGTTCAAAACGTTCAACTTCAAGACAGCCTTCTTTTGGGTCCGGATCACGTTCTTGGAGCCATCAGAATTATCAAGAGGCACCATATGCACAACCACCATTGATACCATCATATGCGCCGCCAAGCCAAGACTACCGGCACCAGCAGCATTATGCTTCTCCACCTCAAAGCCATGGCAGTGCTTGGCCAACAGGCTCGAATGTGGGGTCGGGTACCAAGTTTAGGAGAATAAATGATGATTACAATAGCCTGGACCAGGTAAAACGCAAGATAATGTACTCAATGTTTGGCTCAATATGTCAATGTGCATATTCAATAGTTATATCACTGTCATCTGTCTTTGAAGCACATACGATGTGAAATCACTGTCATTGCTAATGTTACTTGTGTAATCATCATGACATTCCTACTCATATCTTTCGATAGGTCACAGATGCATTGGCGCGTGCTGGTCTTGAGTCATCCAATCTTATTGTTGGCATTGATTTCACAAAAAGCAACGAGTGGACAGGTGCAAGGTCATTTCATCGGAAAAGCTTGCATCACATTGGAGGAGAGCAAAATCCTTACGAACAGGCAATAGCAATTATAGGGAAAACGCTGTCTTCCTTTGATGAAGATAACTTGATTCCCTGTTTTGGATTTGGAGATGGTATCTTATCTAACGGTTGTCTTACTCTTGAAATTTAGCCTTTCGAGTTTTGACGATATAGATTTTATGTGATTTTCATATATTTGCAGCATCAACCCATGACCAAGAAGTTTTCAGTTTCTACCCGGATGAGGGATCTTATTGCAATGGATTTGAAGAAGTATTGAGACGATATAGAGAATTAGTCCCTCAGCTACGACTGGCCGGTTGGAATTTGTTTTACTCCCTTTTCCCCTTCTTTTTCTAGGTTGGTTGGTTGCTCATGGAGATTCATACCCTTTTTTTCTTGTGACAGGGCCGACATCCTTTGCCCCTATTGTTGAAATGGGCATCACTATTGTTGAGCAAAGTGGTGGTCAGTACCATGTATTGGTGATCATAGCCGATGGGCAGGTATATTGCTTTCGGTCTCTATCTTATAGTTATAACTTATACCTGTTCGAGAGTTTTCTGCTCAAGCAGCAAATTATTTTAGTAGCAATATGATATGTCATGTCTTCAATTATTTTGTTAAAGGAGACTGTCAATTGTCACAGGTGACCAGAAGTGTTGATACTGGACGTGGCCAGTTAAGCCCACAGGAAAGGAAAACCGTTGAAGCAATTGTGAAAGCAAGGTACATTCTTGGAATGCTTGTTTTCCTTGGTCTCATTCCTTCCTTCTTCTTTTCCATTTTATTTTACAATGTCCTTGTTATATTGCAGCGAGTACCCCTTGTCAATTATAGTAGTTGGTGTTGGAGATGGGCCGTGGGATATGATGAAGGAATTTGATGACAACATCCCCACCCGGGCCTTTGATAACTTTCAGGCAAGTATTTCGAACTTTAATTGCAATGGATAGTGGATATCATCTTGATGGAGTACATATGCTTTATTATGTTTTCTTTCTTCAAACTTTAATTAAAAGGTGCTGCTTTATTTTGCCTTCTGTAGTTTGTGAATTTTACGGAAATTATGGCAAAGAATATGGATCGTTCAAGAAAAGAAGCGGAGTTTGCTCTTGCAGCACTGATGGAAATACCCTCTCAGTATAAAGCAACGCTAGAGCTTAATATTTTAGGGTACTAATCTATAACTCCTCCTGGCTAATGGGCTTTGAGGGATTTACTATTGCAGCTTTGGGTGACATAAGTTCATTTGCAAATCATTGTTTTGTTTCATTGCTTATATAGTGCTACAAGAGGGAAGGCTATAGATAGGATACCTCTGCCCCCACCTCATTACGGTTCATCTCCTTTTAGCTCCCCAAAAACTTCACGATCAAGTAGTTTTCGTCCAAGTGCACCTTCCAGGCAACGTGATGAGTTCGTTAGCACAGCACATCCTACTGGTTCAGCTTCTGACAATCATGTAATTGCCTCTTCCTACTATTTTTTATGAGGAGGCTTAATACGTATGGCATGGACATCAAATTCCCGTCAAAATGACAAGTTTAGACATATTTTTTTATTCTTGCAGGTGTGTCCCATTTGCCTAACCGATCCTAAGAATATGGCATTTGGTTGTGGACATCAGGTATTGCTTATACACATCTTTTACACCTTTCAGAATTGGATGAAGGTTTGAACAACAAATAAGTGAGTTGGATTTTAATATTGTTTGCAGACATGCTGTGACTGTGGACAAGATCTCGACTTATGTCCCATTTGCAGAACCAGCATCCACACCCGAATAAAGCTCTATTAGGTGTTAATCTGTGTGAAATTTGGACCGCTGCAACTTCAACTCCAAGACCATTTCAATTTGTTGCAATCGTCTTTCATCAGAAGGAACTGAGTCCCTTGTAGATATCTTCCCTTTTCCTGGATGAAGGACGTCTACGTTTGGAGGTCATGGTCGTACTTGGACGCTCGTGGTTAGAATTGCTACTACTCGAGTTCTGTGTTTGTTTGAATTTTTGTTTCTTGTCGTCGTTTTCGCGTCTACTTATTTCTACTTTGGTCCAGTTAAATTCAACATATAAATGGTTGTACGCCTCATGTATGCACACAAGACATACTTTATATGATCAGTCAGTAAAGCTGACCTTCTGGCTCATCTACAAAGCACCTATCTCAGCTATAGCATGTCGTTTCAGCTCAACAGATGCATAAGCGTCATGTCGTTTCCATGTCCAACACAAACAGAAAGATGAATTGTCGTTCATCAACTTTACAATATGTTCAATTTTTCTGGCTGGAGTTGATGCAAATTTGAAAAGATCTTCATAAGCAATAAGCATGGAGAATTCATAGGACAAAATGATTGAGTTTGTTGGAGGCCAAATCCCACCTTCACAAGAGAATACCTGGTGTTATTAAGTCAGGTATTATGATAAGGGTGAACGACATAATCTCAGCCTAAGTAAAATCAATAATCAAAGTAGCATCACATGATACTGAACGCTTGAGGATGATTGTCATATTAACGCAAAACATTACTAATACACGTGTTATGATATATGTGGACGACACGATTACTTTCTCAACCTAACTTATATCAATAATAAACAAATAAATAAGTTATAACTTATATAAAAATGTAACACCACGTGACAGTGTGGCAGGCACAGTCAAAACATCACTCCATTACAAAACCAAACGCCCCAATAATGTAATAAGCTCCCACACTTTGACAGGAAGAGTCTTTCAAAAAATTCTACTACTTTTTGTATGTGAGCAGCCTAAATTTTTGCCAACTAGCCTATGTATTAAAAGGCTTCCTCTCTTTTCACATCACTCACACACTCTTACTCTCATGGCTCACCACAATCGCTTCCCTTCGGGGATGAAATCTTTCCTCACTGCTGGTTCTTCACATTGCATTGTATCGGATTTCGCAACGCGGTTGCAGGAGGCCGAAAAGGGGAATGGCCACTGCTACTAAACGACACCAGTGTTGTGACTATGCATATGGCATTGACAAACCACAACACTGTCATCATGTTTGACCAACAGAAGCAGGCCCTTGGGCTACAGGCTTCGAAGGCGCCACAATGGAAACAGATGCACAGATAGCCGCGATGATATAGCAGACTCGTCGTGCTATGCTCACTTCTTGGAGTATGACATTTCTAGCAACAAAGTCAGGCCTCTGAGGCTGTACACTGATACCCGGTGCTCATCGGGGTCTTTCTTGAGCAACGGGACACTTCTACAGACGGGTGGATAATGGAGTGGCACTCGAAGAATTCGGTACTATAGGACTTGTGGTGATCGAAAATGTGATTGGTGGCAGTCGGAGCATGATAGGGTTATTGTGGTTGGTGGAACAAGGACATTTAGGATAATTCATGTTTGTAAAAGAAATTGCCATTTTAATGTAATTCTCATGTTTATAATCAAAGGATTTTTCTATTTTAATGTAATTCTCATGATTATAATAAAAGGATTTTCTATCTTTTTTCTTTATTTATTTTTTTACGTGCTTGTTTGAGAATTCTTTTAAAATAACTAAAAACGCTTTTAAAACCATTATGAATGTGTTTGACAAAAAAAAAAAAAAAAAAAAATTAAAGGTGCTTCCAAGAAGCATTTGCATTTTAATTAATTTTTTCTTCAAAACCCTTATGAATAGAAGTGTTTTTCTAAAAAG
>JADOBS010301692.1:0-12517 GCA_015708375.1 Cydonia oblonga
CCAACCCCCCCCCCCCCCCCCCCCCCCCCGGTTCATCGTAGGCGCGTGAGGCTCTTGGCCTTGACCTAAGGTGTTAATTGTTTTGTAGGTGCAATTTTGTCCAAGAAGAAGAAAGCGGAAATTTGCATCCACAAATTGATGCTTTCATTGAGAGTTGAAATCCACACTCGTAGAAGACTGTCACATAAAAAGGTTTTTTCTCTATTTTCTAGTCCACTTGTATTTTTTCGTACGTTCTTATTATTAGAATTTTTTATTTGCAAAAGTTCTTTGATAAAACGTAAAAGAGAAGTGCAATGGCTAGAACCTTGGAAAATTCAACGAGTGAAAATTCCAATATTCAAGAGATGAGACCGCGGCGATCCACGAGGCTAAATGTGACTATAGGTGGAGCGGCACCACCACCACGAGTTTCCACCACGGGAACCACCGCGGTGGCTACCACGATAGCCACCTGTGGTGAGGTCCATGTTGTCACCACCACGGCCCGAGCCGTGCCATCCAAGGTGGCTCACGATACTAAGGCCACGACCTAAGCCATGTCACTCCAAGACCAAGGCAAATCGGCCTGTGCCGCCCAAATCCAACGGGAGCCCAATACGTTTCCAAGCCGAGCCCTAGCCTCGCACTCACGTGCGCCACATGCCGAGCAGCCCACTTCCGTGGCCCAGCCTGCTTCCCCCGAGCAGCCTACTCTTATGGTTCAGCCTGCTCCCGCCGAGCAGCCCACTCTCGTGGTTGAGCCTGTTCCTGCCTAATAGCCCACTCTCGTGGCCCAGCCTGCTCCTGCCGAGCAGCCCACTCTTATGGTCCAGCCTGTTCTCGTCGAGCAACCTATTCCCATGGCCCAGCTTGCTCTCGCCGAACAACCCACTCCCGTGGCCCAGCTTGCTCCCACGGCCCATCTTGCTCTCGTGGTTTTCCAAACAGCTCAAATCGGTCCAAGATTAGTTTAACCGTCCCAGCTTCAAAATTTTGGGCCTACAATTGAATCATGGGCATTCTCACTATATTTCTCTACGGATTTGACATTTCCCAACTTAAATCTCATGCCTGGAGTCTACCACCCTTCCACTGCTCAAGGAGGCACATTCTTTCCAAGCCATTCCAATCCAAATGGCGAACAACACTTGTCTCGATAAGTCATAGAGTTGAGAAGCGCCCTAGCACAACAGACGACCTTGGTGAACCAGCTTTTACAGCGCACTAAGATGCAACGTGCCCCAAACAAGGTGTCCCGAAGTAGGATAAGGGCATACGAAGAACCTCTCCAACAGCGTCCCAGCAAGCAGCCACTCGACCAGCCATGAACCGAGCTTTTGGGCAGAGTACGCTCCTGATTGGGCCCCCAAGATAGCGTATACTCTCGTCTTAGGGTGCGGAGGAGCGTGCACTCTCGATTGGGCCCACAGATGAGCATACACTCACTTTTGGGGCCACACTCGATAATCAACATGAGCAACCTTTCAAGCAAAGTGTTCATTCGCGATTAAGCCAACAAGGAACATCATCCACCTTACATTGGAGTAGATAGCATGAAGGATGGAGAGAAGCAATCACTCAGTTTGGCTCAACCTCAACTAGCAGCCTGCGAAGAATTCTTTCGCCTGCTAGGAATGAACCACATGCATCGTATCCGCGACATAGACAAGCCAAACACTTGGAAGAGCAGCCTAGACCAGCAAGTCACGATTGAGGGCAGCCGAGAGCTCCGCTACCCCAACAAAGGCAAATTCAAGAAGAAGTAGAGAGATTCTTGACCAAGCGATTACGCGATTTCCAATGTAACGAGGTCACCGACGAGGCACTACGATGGGACATGACCAACATAAGGTCACCCTTCACTGACGAGATTGAGCAGACAGAGTCTCCATGTGAGTTCAGCATGCCAAATTTCACATCTTTGAAAGGGGATGAAGAACCGGAGAGACACCTAAAGCACTACTGAAGCACAATGATTCTCTATCGAAACAACGACGATTTCATGTGCAAGATATTCACCACCATTCTACAAGGCGAGGTACAAGATTAGTTCTACACCTTGCCGCCACAATCATCCGGAGTTTCGACGAACTTTCTTTGGTTTTCACCAAAGAATATTCATCATATCGCTCGATCAAGAAGAAGTCCGACCATTTGTTCAACGTCAAGAAGAACCCAAAGGAGTTGCTTCGCGATTATGTGAAGAGGTTCAAAGTAGAGAAGGAAAGGATAGTCGGATGTGATTACTCGATAGCTAGAGCAGTCTTCCAAAAAGGACTTCCAGCAGACCACCCGCTATTTGGAAAATTGATCATGAAAGAAGATCTAACTCTGATAGACTCTTTCACTCTGACAGAAAAGCATGCACTTTCGGACGAGGCTCGCTGATACACGTTCAAGGACTTAAAGAAGTACCCGACATCACCTCCCTACTATCCAAACCGGAAGCAGTGGATGACTTATTTGCATGTTTGACGATATCCGAAGCAGCAATAAGCTTTACCATCATACGAGAAGACCTAGGGGCATGACTACTTGTATTCCACAGTTCAAAAGCTCTCATCGATGCTACCAGAAATTCAAAAGCTAACTTTGGCGATAGTTGTTGCAACTCGGAAGCTCAAGTTTTACCTTCAAACACACGCAATCATCCTCATGACGCACTATTTTGCCCAATCCAAACACGCGGTGATAAAGGCGTAGACCCTGGCAGATGCAAAGTTTTCTGACGAACGTAACAACTTGGCCCAAAAGACATGCCAAGGGCAGACGAACACTAGAAGGACACACTTGGAAGAAAGTTTTGTTCTCGTCGCCCCAAAAGATTCTACATAGAAGCAACATGTACTGGCAGTGGAACACCACTTCCTGCTACGTGTCACACAGCCCTAGTGGACCCTTGCTCCATAATTCAACTCTAGAGTGGCCTAATACAGAAAGTTGAGCATCTTCTGCTGCGTGTAGCATAGCCCCAGCTCCACGGCTCCTTACCACTCATTCACGACGTAATAGAGCGGCTCAACGAAGCCCCGGAGGTAGCCGATCACTCCTTAGTTGGCCTGCTTCACCCGATGGAGACTTTTGGCATTTGCATGTCGACGGTGCATCCAACTACAAAGGTTCGAGAGCAGGCGTAGTCATTGTCACCCCAGAAGGTTCGATGCCCGAGCAGAAGATCACTTTAGGTTTCAAAGCATCCAACAATGAAGCAGGGTACGAGGCCCTACTAGTAGGCCTCCGAATGACAAAAGACTTGGCAGTGAAGAAGCTTACAATTCATTCCAATTCCCAGCTAATCACCAGCCAGGCTATTAGGGAGTACACGGAAAAACATCCAAGGATAGTGCAATACTTAGAGAAAGTACGTAAGCAGCTTGAGGCATTTTAGACTTACACTCTTACTCAAGTTCCACAGGCAGACAACGCCCATGTAGATAAGCTAGCAGGCCTAGGCCCTGCCATCGACTACCAACTCAAACACTCTATTCCGGTGAAATATATAGACAAGCTAAGCATAAAGATGGAACCGGCAGCTGAAGTGTCACAGGTTAGTGTAATTCCTGATTGGCAAAGTTCTATTATAGACTACCTGATCAACGACACACTCCCCACGAAAAAATTAGAGTTTAGGAAGCTCTAAATCAAGCTAGCATGATACTACATGTGGAATGACATTCTCATCCAAATATCCTTCACCGAACCACATCTCTGTTGCCTAGCGCCTCCCGATGACTTGAAGGTTCTGAGCTCAATCCACGAAAACGTTTGTAGGAACCACTCCGGAGGCTGATCTTTAGCATAGAAGGCTCTTAAAGCAGGCTACTACTGGTCTATCATGCATCAAGACGATAAAGAGTTAGTGTAAAAGTGCGACCGCTGCCAATACTACAAGCCGGTACCAGCACTGTCTGTTAGCAAGCTACACCCGCAGATGAGTCCTTGGCCATTCATGCAGTGGGTAATTGACCTAGAAGGATCTATGCCGCCTGTTACTGGGGGCAGAGGCATGATGATTGTGGCAACCGACTACTTCACCAAATGGGTAGAAGCAAAGACCGTGACGACCACGATTTAGACGGACATAGAGCACTTTATATGGAGGAACATCATTTGCCGATTTGGCATCCCTCAGTCCATTGTCACCCACAACGGACTGCAATTCATAAGCAGAGATTTGGCGAAGTTCTTCCAAAAATATGGCATCAAGCAGCAAATGTCCACGCCAAGATATCCTCAAGGCAATGGGCAGGTTGAAGCATCCAACAAAATGATCCTCGATTGTCTCAAGAAATCCCTTACCAACAAGAAGGGAAACTCCCCGGATGTCTGTGGGCATATCGCACTACCAAAAGACGTGGAACCGGTATGACTCCTTTCTTTTTGGCATTTTGTTCGGAAGCAATCATTCCTCCCAACATTATCGTGTCAAGCATCAACATTCTACTGCCAAGCATTGAGTAGAACAGTAAGGAGATGGCCACAAGTTTAGATTTGGCAGAGAAGAAGTGCGAGCAGACCATCACCTGCATCGCAGCCTATCAACAGCAGCTCCTCTCCAACTACAACAAAAGGGCCAAGATTCGGCAGTTCTAACCTACAGATCTAGCCCTGAGAAAAGCCTTCATCACTGCTCATAGAAAAGGCTCCAAAAAGATGGATCCAATATGGGAAAGTCCATACAACATCAGCAGAGTAGGCGGTAAGGGTAATTACACCCTCGCCACCATGAACGACAAAGAGATAGAAAAACAGTGGAACGCCTACAATATGAGAAAGTACTATATGTGACCTCTATTACATCAAAGCCCGAAGACTCAAACAGCTCGACGGACACCACCTCATAAGCCGAAGACTATCCAATTGTTATGCAATTTCTACCTTACAACAAAGTTCTCGTTCGTTTCACTTATTTTTCAATGAAGTATTTAGAAGTAATCATAACTTGGCTCAGCTGCATGCTTACAACAACTGATCACTCCTGCACTTCAAAAGAAGGCCGCACCCTTCTTAGGGACTCATCGCAGGAATTGCTCCCCCCGAGGAACCAACCATGCTCTCTAGTGCGAGAGGGTAAACTAATTGCTCTCCAGTGCGAGAGGGTAAACCAATTCCTCGACACCCATATGGGCCAGCTCTCCAAGATGGGAAGATAAACTCTACACTCTGAATATCCAGACGTGGATGAGCCGAGCTGTCCTAGTATAACTAGATGCACAATGGCTTATGCTGGTATTCCTAGAAGTAGCCACAATGGTCTTTTTCAAGGCTTAGCTAACTGAAGGATTTTGGGTCTCTTGGCCTAATCCGTGGGGAACCGGGCGTTAGAGACGGATGGGGTACCTTACGCAGTATATTTGATGGACGACTGCCCTGGAAACCTAAAGCTGCTACCGAGTGCACTAAGGTAGCCTACAGTTTCTGGAAGACTGCCTACGGCTTGCCCTTCGAGCAGTATAGCCACGCTAGAGTTATACAACAACACATTCTTATGAAAGGTTAAACAAGATAAAGCTTTATCCATTGCCGACATGCTACGTAGTCCATAAGCTTCACCTCTACCAAGCGCGGAACAACCTATACAAGTCCTAAAGTGTTGTAACACTTGCTACGCAACCTATGGAGTTGGAGAAAGCCAAAGTTAACAGCCTAGTGGTTACATGGACTTGTCTACTTCTGTAAGTAAGGCATTCAGTTGTCAACCTTATGGCTAACAAATTTGCAAAGTTCTACACCAACATCTACGGCTGCATAGGCTACGCGGGCCTGTTTGCTTATAGAAAAGTAGCACGCCTACCACTAGTCTATAAAGTCTAAAGGTTAGGGCATGAACAAAAGAAGCAAAGATGAAGAAAAATGAAGGAATCAGGTTTACAAACAACTAGCAAAAGCTGAAGGAGTTCAAGCAAAACAAAGGCTATGAGGAAGAACAAAGAAAATCCTAAAGGCTACCTAGAAGATTACAACAGCTTGGACATCCCACGACTACTCAGTCGCCACACCTTTAGCAGTAGTATCATCCAGCGCTTCACCCCGGCTGTTCCAGCCTGGGCACCAACTTTTCCCACTACTTTGCCAATGGAAGCCTAAAAAGTAAAAGCAAGCAAGTCTTCCGGATGAATAGAGAAGGTTTCGTAACCTCGAGCCCATACTTCTCACTTTTCAGTTGCTCATTCTCCTCAAGCAGACCAACACGGACACGCTGCAGCTCATCCATTTCCTTCTTCAGACTTTCGTTGATCTTTAGCACACCTTGAAGTTCCAACACTTGGGGTTCAAGCCTATCAATGATCTTCTTGAAGTGGATCACTTGGTTATAAGCAATAATCAACTCTTCATCTTTTGCATAAGCAGTGGAACGAAGCTCAGAAACTGCAAACTCAAGATCTTGAATATGAGGTATGTAACATCTAATCTCATTCTTTGCACTTTCATACTTAACTTGGATTGTGTCAAGCCTAGCCTTCAAGTCAACGATCTCTAGGCGAGCGGTCTCAAGATGCAGAAAAATGGGGGCAGAAATATTAGACCCTTTCAAAGCAACGAGCTCAGAATCCAACCTCTTGATCTCATTGGCCAACGAATAAGCTTCAGCTGCCATAGTCTTAGCCACCACCTTGGCAGCCTTGTTATACCTGCATTATAGCAATAAAGTATTCCTTCTATATTGGGTTGTATGCTTCGCAAATGAACTTGGGCAAACAAAATTTTCTAACGACATCAACAAACTTGGCACAAGCGTCCATATCTTCAAGCAGATCTGGTTTCAAGAGCACATAGATCTCAGTAGCCTCCCTAGAAGCAGGCTTAGTGGATTTTTCACAGCTGCCCATGCGAGCAGTTTCCTTATTCCTAGCAGGCAAATCAGTTTCAGCAGCAGAGGGAGTGGGCATTGGCGCCACTTTAGCAGCATAGTTCACCTTACCACTCTTTATAATTGCAAGTCTGTCCAAAGGTGAACCATACTTGGCTCCCAACGGACGTCCTGGTACAGACTTCGGCACTAGGGGCATGATAGGACCTTTAAGCTGAGCAATCTTATCAACAATTGTACTAGCCATTCTCAACATAGAATGCGCCACATGCTCAGATCTAGCAACCTTAATTTTTCTTCCCATTGGAATAAGTCATGCCAATCATAGGCCTCTCGACAGCAGACGGATCTTTATGAGCAGTGGAAGAAGTCTTCAATTTTTTCTCAACCGACATCTCTTGAGCAGGCGGGGATGATCTCTTATTTCCATCTTTATTCATAGTAAGCTCCACGACAACGATCAGACGAGCCAATGCATCCATCTTGATCCTCTTTACCTCCTTTTTCGGGAGCAGCCCTTCTTTCTCCCGGATAAGAGAACTAAGCAAAAAACGCCATTCACGGTACTCAGCAGGGGAGCTCAACCTAGCATTCCAGCAATCCATGAGGCCCGCGACCTCCTTATTTCTCTCAATCATTGGCCTGGCCAGCGTCAGGCCTAAGAGCCCAAATAACATAAGCCATACGACTCGCCTAGCACTACATCTCAGTGTTTCAATTCGCGGCCCCAGCCGCACAAGCTACCCATGGCTCTAGCCAAGTTGAGCAGCCTAAAGCAGTGGTTAGCGCCACAACATCTCCTCGGCCTATGCTGAGCCGACTCCTGGCCTCTGCCAGCTGACGTGCTGCACCACCCCGACGACTGCCCTGCGACAACACTATCCAAGAAGAAGACAAGAAAAATTAAATTTTTCTTACATCGGTGCGGCACGGAGAAGACGAAGAAATCAACAAAAGACAATCCTTTGCACGGGCAAGATGTAGAAGATTGCTCGAGGAGGGGAAACAAATATCCTTTAAGCTCTCTCTCTTTTGTAGGGTAGAATAAATCGCTCTCCAAAGTTGATTTAATAACCCACTTAATGTGGACTTAAATATGCTTTGAGAGAAATTTATTTCCATTTCTTAGAAGGATCTAATTTCCTATTAAAGAGGGAATCTACATCAAAATATGAAGTATCTAATTTCCTATTAAAGAGGGAATCTACATCAAAATATGAAGCAATCCTACGTTTCCTAAAGCAAGAAGATCTCTACACCTGCTTTCCTTTTCTGCGAGCAGCTCAACAAGTGTGGGGGCATTTGTGGAGCTAAAAATAATCACAAGGCGACACGTGGATTTTTGGACAAAAGAGGACAAAAATACCCTTGAGGTACAACGGGATTCCTACGCGAGAACAGTGGGCAATCATCCTTCAACTAAATCAAAAGTGCCCAAAATAGGTAACAATTCAAAACCTATCTCATCAAATCCCTTCTACAAGGTAACTCCCAAAACATATTTCATTCCATATATCTTTTACCTCATTTTCCCTTTTTAGCTAATCAATTAGCTATTTATTTTATTCATTCCATAACCTCCAAAATTTTCTTTCTAAAAATGTGTTAATGGCTAATTAATGGATTAATTACCTAATTAATCCATTAATTGCCAAATAAATCACACATTAAACCACAAAATACATCAAAAACATCCCAAAGGCTGGCCACCTTTTCTCCAAAGGGGACCGGCCATACTTTATATATTGAACCCCATTTTCTCTAAAAACCTAGGTCTTCACTCTTGCAAAATTTCCAAAAAAAACTCTCCAAACACTTTTTCTCTCTAAATTCTAACTTTGGCATCAGAGGTTCTTCGGCCAAAGCCCCCCATTCATCGTGGGCGCTTGAGGCGCTTGGCTTTAACCTAAGGTGTTAATTGTTTTGTAGGTGCAATTTTGTCCAAGAAGAAAAAGGCGGAAATTTGCATCCACACTATGAATGGAAACATATCCAAATAGAAGTTGGAGAAAAATGTGGAAGAATTTGAAATAAAATCCTATTTTAATCTTATTATATTAAGGTTATTTATTACAACTAAGGATAAAAAATGGGACTGAGGGGACATAAATGGTATTTGAAGAAAAGTCTGAGGGAGTGTGTTCTCTAAATAATAGTATAAACAACAATCACGGTAAATGGTCTTGTAGAAACGCAGTAAAGTTCCCAACCATGTATGCTTCGTGGTCTTTGAGTTCGAGGCACGAAACTAGCAAAAACACGGATGATTTTCTAGTTGAAAACTTTAGGAGGATGTGTGCCATTTGACCGTAGTCAAAGGTGGGATGAAATACCTTAGTTTTTACGGGCCATTAGTCTTATTCTTTGGAATGTGAGATGCCTCCAGATTTGACAATACACACACACACACACACACACACACACACAAAACTTAAATTAGTAACATCTTATGATTTTCCAAAATTTTACAACGAGGATTTATTAATCATAATTTATAGGGAGTTTTAACGAAAAGGGCTTGGAAATGTTCATTTTTAATCAAAGGGACATTTTGTGTATGAAAAGTCTATAATGGATCAAGCTCTTTTCTTTATTTACTCTTATGCCATTACAGCGGGATCCACAATGATGTTGACATTTCTGCCTGGAAATACATTATTTTACATTATGCTATTAAACTTATGCTAATTTACAACCAGCTCTTCATGCTTCCATCATGTTGTAGTTGTTATACAACTATTATTCTATTAAGTTGTTCCAGTACTGTTCATCTCCTTCTATTAGCTCTCCATCTCTTTCTTTATCTTCTTTCACCTTGTAGTACATTCTGTTGTTTCTTCTTTGAAATTTTGAGGCTTCCAATAAGGCTGATGACTGATCCTTGTCTTACTATAAATATACATTTCTTCTTCTTCTGCTACTAATACCATATCATACCTAAAATCTTCAAACTCATTTAAGGCTAATATTTGGATCCCTCTAAATTTTAGAATATTCTTATATGAAGGAGTCCACTTATGTGGGGAGACAGGGTATAGTCTAAAGGATTCTTCATTAATCATGACTATATGCCTAGTTTTTTCCTTATGCATATGTACATACCAATCTGGAGGACTGCTAATAAAACTTATGCGAATTTCTTTACACCTTTCTAGATAATCTTTTGCTACTTTTACAAGTTTTTTCAGGAAATAATTCCAGTTAGGAAATCTGGTTAATGAATATTTTATCAAGATAGCCAAACTCTAATAGTAAGGCTGGGGTAACTTTTACCTCATTATGGTTTTTCTGATGCTCATAACTAAAATGCCATGGTCTAAAATCTCTCATGTTAATCCTGGCCACAGCTATGTTAACCTCTGATTTACAAATACAATTCTCTGTACTATCACAAAGACATGGTGGATACATCTTTGTAATAATATCCATCCCTGGTTTTGGATCAAAGATGGACTGATACAAAGCACATTGTAATTGCAATTGTAACTCTTTCATAAACTGTGATGCTCTGCTAAGGATCTCATTTTGCATTCTTAATTTTGCTTTTGAAATTTCTTCTAATAAAATATCATCTAATATTAAGTCTAAAGAGATATTCCTAAGAAAACTTTCATAATTTTCTTGCTTTTCTTTATCACTCAGATGCTGATGCTGCTTATTATTTTGATGCTGCTCCATTTCAATGTTTTCTTCTAAGAGCCCAATCTTAATTTTATCTACGGGCTCATTAGCCTCTTGTTCTATGGATTTAATAACCTTTTTTTCTTTATTCTTATGCTAATCAGTTTCCAAACCTATTTTCAATTCTCTTTTCAGGGTGTCACTTGCCTTCTGCTGCATTCTAAGGGCTCGGGGGTTCTTGGTTCATTTTGGTAAACTTACTAAGTAATGACTCATGTTCCCTAGAAATGGCTTGAAGGTTATGTTCAAGAGAATGAATATGGTGCTAGCTTTGGTGGAAATTCAAATTAAAGCTATCAAACTCTTGTTCTAAGGCCCTAATTAATTTTTCACGACCTAGCCTCATGTTTGGCTGTTTGATTTGGATATTCCAAAAATTATCTAGGAGAATCTGCTGCCTATCAGAAAGCCCTGGTACTCTTGACCTGTACCTCAGAGTTGGATTTCTGATTCCTTCAACAATATTGCCATTAAAGTTGAAGGTTGGTACTGGTGGTGATGTTGGTCTGCTTATGCTATTTTGAAATCCACTGAAAGGTGGAGGTTAATGGTGCATCATTATGCTACTGAAAAGTGCTCTTCTGCCTTGTGGTCTTGTGCTGTTTGAGAACGACGGTCCACGATATTCCATGCATGTTCAACAAATTAATCTTGATAAGATATCAGCTAATGTATTATCATTACCTTTTATATGTTCAAAAATTGGTTTAAAACCATTTCCCGTAATTGAATCAACAAAATTAACCCATCTTTGAGCTGCCTGTTTATTAGCATGTATCTTATTATAATGAGAAACTATATTTTGACAAACTGTTCTAATAGTAAATACTTCATTATGTAAAATAAAGAAAATGCTTCTAGTGAATTAATTAACCCTAAAATTACTAAATCTGTGTGATGGTAATCTTGACTGTACATCACTAAATTTTCCTGATGAATATCTACAAACTTATTCGTCAGACTTTGGTGACTCCTTATGTTTTTTTTGGTATAATATACCTGCCCATCCTAATGATGAAGCATATGTTTCAACTATTTTATAACTATCATCTAATGGTGATGTTAATGGTTTAAGTTGAGTAATTTCTTCCTTTATATTTTGAACTAATTTAATATCCTCGCTATTAAAATACTTTTGTCCATTTTTGCTAGTTTTGCTATGTAAAACTGCTATTTTTCTTCCTAAATCAGGGATAAAATTTCTTGCATAATTTAATAATCCTAAAAATGTTTGTAACTATTTTTTGTCTTCAAACCTATCTGGAAATTCTAAGATCTTTTTGGCTATATGATCTTGTAATTGTATTGTACCCGACTTGATATACATTCCTAAAAATTCTATATCTTTCTTTTCTAATACTATTTTATTTTTGCTAATCACAATTCCATTATTAATAAATTCTTGTAAAACTATCTCTAGGTGTTTCCTATGTTCATTTCTATTTTTACTATGTACTAAGATATCATCTACATAAACACTATAAAATTTATCATATTTCTTAAAAAATTGATCCATCTTTATTTGGAAGATCGATGGAGCATTTTAAAGTCCAAATGGCATAACAAGCCATTCAAAATGTCCTTCTGGACAAGTAAAAGTTGTCCATTCAATTGATTCTTTTGCTAATCTTATTTGCCAAAATCGTAATTTACAATCAAATTTGCTAAAATATTTACTCTCTTGAATTTTATTTATGAGTTCATCCTTTTTTGGTAACTTATAACTATCTTCATATGTATTATTATTTAATCTTTTATAGTTATAAACTATTCTAGCCTTACCTCTCTTTAGTTCTGACTGTTTTCTTACAATAAATGCTGCTGATCTATGTCTAGACTTAGAGGTCTAATTACTTTTAAATTTAACAATTCTTTTATTTGCTGTTCAAACTCTTGTTTATCTATTAAATTACAAGGCATATCAGCTGTCTTAATGGTTAAATCTGGATTAATTATATCTAATTTTGCTAGTATTTTATTTTTACTCCAATGTAATTGTGGGTCTTCTCCTATAATTCTAGTTTGTTCTGCTAATTGTAATAA
>JADOBS010301693.1:0-12519 GCA_015708375.1 Cydonia oblonga
CCCCCCCCCCCCCCCCCCGAGGGACCAACCATGCTCTCTAGTGCAAGAGGGTAAACCAATTCCCCGACACCCACATGGGTCTGATCTCCAGTGTGAGAGGATAAACTAATTACTCTCCAGTGCAAGAGGGTAAACCAATTCCCCGACACCCACATGGGTCTGCTGTCCAAGGCAGAAAGATAAACTTACATTTCGAATATCCAAATGTGGATGAGTTGGGTTGCCCTAGTATAACTAGGTGCACGATGGCTTGTGTTGAGATTCCTAGAAGTAGCCACAATGATCTTTTTTCAAGGCTTAGCTAACTGAAGGATTTTGGGTCTTTTGTCCAAATCTGCGGGGAACCGGGCCTTAGACAGAAGAGGCACATTACACAGTACACCCCATGGACGACTGCCCTGAAACCCTAAAGCTGCTACCAAGTGCATTAAGGTAGTCTACGATTTCCGGAAGACTGCTTATGACTTGCCCTTCGAGCAGTAAAGCCACGCTAGACATATACAACCGCACATTCTTGTGAAAGGCTAAACAAGCTAGCTTGCATATACGAAGCTTTATTCACTGCCGACATGCTACACAGTCGATAAACTTCACCTCTGCCAAGCGCAAAACGACCTACACCAAGTCTTAAAGTTTTGTGATACTTGCTATGCAACCTATGGAATTGGAGAAAGCCAAAGTTAACAGCCTAATGGTCATGTGGACTTATCTACTTTTGTAAGTAAGGCGTCCGGCTACCGACCCTATGGCCAACAACTTTGCAAAGTTCTACACCTAAGGCTGCATAGGCTACGCAGGCCTTTCTACTTATAAAAAAGTAACACGTCTGCCACTGGTTTATAAAGTCTAAAGGTTAAGGCATGAATAAAAGAAGCGAACATAGAGAAAAACGAAAGAAGCAAATATATTAAATTTTCTAGCAAAATTGATAAATGATTAGCAAAGGCCGAATGAGTTCAAGCAAAACAAGAGCAACAAGGAAAACAAAGAAAATCCTAAAGGCTACCTCGAAGACTATCCTTCAGTAGCTTGGACATCCCACGACTACTCGGCCGCCACACCTTCAGCAGCGGTATCATCCGGCGCTTCACCCCCGGCTCCTTTAACTTGGGCATCAACCTCTCCAACTACTTCACCAATGGAGGCCTCAAAAGTAAAGACAAGCAAGTCTTTCAGAGAAAGAAAGAAGGTTCCGAAGTCTCTCCCAGCAAACACGAAGTCAAATGGCCTACCAAAGAGATGATCTACATAAACCAGCTTGTAAAAATCATCCTAACTCTGAACAAGTGGAGCCTCAAGCCCAGCCTTCTTACCTTTTAGCTGCCTAATCTCCTCGAGCAAACCAACACGAATGCGTTGCAGCTCATCCACTTCTTTCTTTAAACTTTCGTTGATCTTTAGTACGCCTTGGAGTTCCAACACTAAGGGTTCAAACCTATCAACAACCTTCTTGAAGTGGATCACTTGGTTATAAGCAGCAATCAACTCTTCATCCTTTGCATAAGCAACTAAACAAAGCTCAGAAAAAACACATTCAAGATCTTGAATATGAGGTATATGACATCTAATCTCCTTCTCTGCACTTTCATACTTAAGTTGGATACCGTCAAGCGTAGTTTTCAAGTCAACGATCTTTTAGTGAGCGGTATCAAGCTAGAGAGAAATGGGGGCAGAGATATTAGACCCCTTCAAAGTGACCAGCTCAGATTCCAACCTATTGATCTTCTTGACAAAAGAATAAGCTTTGGCTGCCACAGTCCTTGCCACCTTATTGGCAGCCTTAGTATCCTTTTGGTCAAGGAGCATAGACTCGGCTGCCAAAATAGTCGTCTTCTGCATCATAGCAAGAAGGGCAGTCTTCCTATACTCGGTCGTATGCTTCACAAAAGAACTTGGGCAAACGACCTCTTTAACATCATCGACAAACTTGGCACAAGCATGCATGTCTTCAAATAGATCTGGTTTCAAAAGTGTATAGACCTCAACAGCCTCCCCAGACTGAGGCTTAATAGATTTCTCATAGCTGCCCACACGAGTAGTCTCCTCTTTCCCAGCAGGCGAATCAATTTTAGCAGGATAAGAAGTAGGTCTTGGCGCCACTTTAGCAGCAGAGTCCATCTTGTCGCTCTTCATAATAGCAAGCCTCTCCAAAAGTGAATCAGACTTAACTCCCAACAGACATCTTGGTATAGACTTCGGCAATGGGGCATAACAGGACTTCTACGCTAAGCAATCCTATCAGCAGTTGTACTAGTCATTCTCGACATTGCAGGTGCCACAGGGTCAGATCTAGTAGCCTTATTTTTCTTCCCATTGGAAGAAGTCATGTCAATCACAGGCCTCTCGATAGCAGGCAAACCCCCACGAGCAGCGGATGAAGTCTTCAGCTTTTTCTTAACTGGTATCTCTTGAGCAGGCAGGGAAGATCTCTTCTTTCTACCTTCATTCATAGTAGGCTCCATGACAGCGATCAGACGAGCCAATGCATCTACCTTGATCATCTTTACCTCCTCTCTCGGGAGCAGCCTACCTTTCTCCTGGTGAAGATGACTAAGCAGCCAACATCATTCACGATACTTAACAGGGGAGCTCAACCCATACTAGTTTTTCCCTCATTTTTTTTTTCTCAGACTAGCAGGCAGAAAGCCTGCATGCCCAACATTCCAGCACCTCATGAGTCATGTGACCTCCTCATTTCTCTCAATCGCCAACCTGACCCCCATTAGGTCCAAGAGCCCAAAGGACATGAGCCATGCAACTTGCCTAGCACTGCGCCCTAGTACCTCAATCCGCAGCTCAAATGCACAAGTTGTCCTTGACTCTAACCAAACCGAGTAGCCCAAGCAGTGGTCCATGCCACAACACCTCCTCGGCCCGTGCCTAGCCGACTCCAGGCCCCTACTAGCTGACGTGCCGCACCTCCCCGACGGCTACCCCGCAACAGAACTATCCAAAAAGAAGACAAGGAAAATTAAATTTTTCTTACCTCGGTACGGTGCGTAGAAGACAAAGAAAATAACGAAAGACGATCCTTTGCATGGGCAAGTGTAGAAGATTACTAGGGAAGGGGGAACAAATAGCCTCTAGCTTTATCTCTCTATTGTAAGGTAGAATAAATTGCTCTTTGAAGTTGATTTAATCATATACTTAAGGTGGACTTAAATAGACTTTGGAAATGATTTATTTCCCTTTCCTAGAAGGATCTAATTTCCTATTAAATAGGGAATCTACATCAAAATAGGAAACAATCTTATGTTTCCTAAAGCAAGAAGATCTCTACACCTGCTGCTCTTTCCTGCGAGGAGCCCAACAGGTGTGAGGGCATTTGTGGAGCCAAAAATAATCAAGAAGAATATGGAAGTGACACGTGGGTTCTAGGGTTAAAAGAACAAAACTACCCTCGAGGAGCATAGGAACTCCTATGCGGGAGCAGTAGACAACCATCCCTCAATCAAGTCAAAAGTGTCCAAAATAGGTATTTATTTAAAACCTATTTCATCCATCCTCATCAAATATTCTACACAAGGTAACCCCCAAATCTTTCCTTTCAAATTATATTAATTAACTAATTAATTGATTTATTATTCAATTAATTTATTAATTAGCTATAAATCATGAATCTCACCCAAAAACCCATCCAAGTGGCAGGTCTATCTCCTTCCAAAGGGGCCAGCCATACCCCTATATAAACACCCTCATTTTCACCAAAACCTAAGTTCTACACTCTTGCTAAATTTTCAAAATTATCCAAACACTTTTCCCTCAAAATTCTAACTTTGGCATCAGAGGTTCGGCTAAAGCCCCCTCCCATTCATCGTGGGTGCGTGAGGCTCTTGGCCTTGACCTAAGGCATATGTTTTTTTTTCTTACAAATAATAAGATAATTATATCAATGGCTCATTTACAAATATGTAATCGGAATAAGGAGAATTAGATTGAGAAGGAATTGAAATGACTAGGATTAAAATTGAGGTTCTGTTAAATTTGTTATTTAAATATTTCTACATCATAGTAAAATTAAAAGTTACCCCAAACCGAGCTCAAAATACCAACTTAACTAAACTCATATTCAAAATAAATGAGTCATTGGCTTAGCATGTCACATCCCAGTCTCGGCTCCACCGTAGCACGATATTGTCTGCTTTGGGCCCCAGCCACACCCTCACGGTTTTGTTTCTGGGAACTCACACGAGAACTTCTCAGTGGGCCACCCATTCTAGGAATGCTCTCGCCCGAACTCGCTTAACTTTGGAGTTCTGATGGAACCCGAAGCCAGTGAGTTCCCAAATGCCTCGTGTTATAGGGAGGGGAGTATGTACATATAAGGCACAACACCCCCTCTATGTTGGTTGATATGGGATTGTACAGTCCACCCCAGTTAAAAGGAAGTCGGCGTTCTCACCGGCAAATCCGTACCAAACGGCAGAGTGGCTTTGATACCATTCTGTCACATCCAGTCTCGACTCCGCTGTAGCACGATATTGTCCGCTTTGGGCCCCGGCCACGCCCTCACGGTTTTGTTTCTGGGAACTCACACGAGAACTTCCCAGTGGGTCACCCATCTTAGGAATGCTCTCGCCCAAACTCACTTAACTTCGGAGTTCCAATGGAACCTAAAGGCAGTGAGTTCCCAAAAAACCTCGTGCTATAGGGAGGGGAGTATGTACATATAAGGCACATCACCCCCTGTCCGTTGGTCGATGTGGGATCTTACATAGCATCAGTATTTTATAAAGAAAATGGAATAGAAGGATTTACATAGGGCTGGTTCAGGTCGGGATCCTGAACTGAAACCTAAAGCATGAATCCCAAATCAATCTCCTTCAGGACAGGATTTCAAAACCCGAAACTGAACCAAAGTTTTGGTATTCCCGAATTTCAGTTTTAGGGTTTAGACCTGCTCCAATCCGTGGATTAAAATTCAAATTTCAAGTTTTAAACTTACCAAAACTCAAATTTTAGGTTCTGAACTTACCCGAACTTGCTCCAACCCCTGAGGCAAATATGAGTTTTAACCCGAAACTCATTTCTGGGGCAAATTTAGCCCAGGATTCCCCTGGGTTAGTGGAGCTGGCCCACTATATATGTGTACCTTTTTTTAATTTTATATTTATAAATTCATTGAATCAAACGGCTAAGATCTAATATGATCAAATCTAACGATAAAAAAGATCTAACAGTCCAAATTTAAATCCAAAGACTTAAGTAATTTAAAAAAAATTATTTTATTTGTTTCATATTCTTTCATAGTGTTCCACGAGTTTCATGGTGTCAGTTTAGAGATTTTTCAATATTTATCGGAATCTAAATATTTTTAGGTGAAAATGTTCATAAATATAAATTAGAATAGTCTATGTAATTTTTTTTAAGTTACTTTAAGAAAAAAAATTATCTTAAATTCATTTTTTAATATTCTTGGACTAAAAATTTACCCATAATGGTTGGAGGAGAAAAACTATTGCTAGGTTAAAATTTTTAGGTTTTAACCGAAGGGTTGGAGATGGTGTTAGGATGAGTATTTTATAAATGACACATTTTCGTAATAAATAAGTCATTGACTTAGCATGAGTATTTTATAAAGAAAACTGTCACATCCTAGGCTCGGCTCCGTCGTGGCACGATATTGTCCTCTTTGGGCTTACCATTCCCTCACAGTTTTGTTTTTGGGAAATCGAGAACTTCCCAATGGGATCACCCATCCTAGGACTGCTCTCACTCAAACTCGCTTAACTACGGAGTTCTGATGGAACCCGAAGTCAGTGAGTTCCCAAAAAGCCTCGTGCTATAGAGAGGGGAGTATGTACATATAAGGCACATCACCCTCTCTCCATTGGTCGATGTGGAATGTTACAATCCACCCTCCTTAGGGGTCCGACATCCTGGTCAGCACACTCGCACCACATGGCAGAGTGGCTCTGATACCAAACTGACACACCCCGACCTAGGAAGGCCGAAGCATGTTGGCCGTCATCGAGAGATGACGTAACCATAAGGGTAAGTGATGTGAAAAAATGAATAAATTAAAACTAAACTAGAACTAATTAAAATTAAACAGTGAAAGAGTGTGCAGTCATGGGAAGAACCCACTACAATTATTTAGAGCATAATAAACAGTAAGACTACAATAAAGTACACTTATTACACAACAGTGGATAAGTTCATACGTCTAAAAAAGGATAATGTAAGAACTACCGAAGGTTCGTCGAACGCCACAAAGAGTGTAGCTATCTAGGTCCTGGGGGGGCAAAAACAAAGTTGAGTGGGTCAGCAAAACAATGCTTGTAAGAAAACCTTTATTTTCGAATATACTAACCCCTCGCATAAAATAAAATAAAATAAAAAAATAAAAAAGTATAATTTCCTTAAAACATACTACATAAGTATGTAAACAATAATACAACAGCATTATAACCAGAAATATGCCAAGTCATGATATACCAAATGCCACAGTAATATGATCATGTGATAAACAAGTATAATCAATGGCTCATCAATCTATGCTAGCACACGAGTCGAAGTTGCATAATGCAACCTGTATGACATGACTAGGTGTAATCAATACGCTATAGTACTACGATCATGTGAAGACTGGGGTCGAGGCGCGGTCATATATGAGTCAAAATTGCCTAATGCAATCTATACGACAGGACTGGCACCTAACTTGGATCCAAGGCAAGTGAATGGTACGGATGTGAACATACACGTGAAGCACTGGCCCTGGCCCTGGGCAGAGTACTAACACCTGGGTGCAGCAGATGAGCATGTACAAATATGTTTGAATGTCATGATAGTAATATCCTAACCATATAGCAGCATTTATCACAATTCATATCACAATTATGATACTAGACAATATAAGCGAAATATGAAGTAAATATCCATTTATGGAAACTATAACTATGTATAGGTATAAAAACAAACTGCCCACTCACAAGTACGTCATCAGATTGTAGCCCCCGAGTCATGCCTGACCTCTCAAGTCCTAGGGATATGTTTCCCCTATATGTGAAATATCTATATTTAAATTAATTAAACACATATACAGAAACCTAAATAAAACCCCATAGTTTGCTCAAACCTAGGGTTTAAATACATAAAATAGATCTACTCGATGCCACAGACCTACGCAAATTTTCAGATAAATTTTTTAACACCGCACACGCCCCCATGCTTCGGCCAAGGCACAGCCATACGCGCCTCATGTGCTGTCAGCGTGACTGACACCGTTAGGAATATTCCGTTAAAAGCTTAACAAAGATTAACGGCGTTACCTGACGCCGTGACAATATTACGTCAAATTTGACGGAATATCCCATGTCTTCTCCAGCGAGCTTCGTTGTCCGCTACCGTCCTCCGCCGCCGGTTTTTTGGAAAATTTCAAACTTGCATAACTTCTTCATTTCTCAACCATTTTTGACCTACTTTATATGGATTTAAAGCGTATAAAGAGTATAATCGTGTTATACCTCTTTGGAGTTCAAAAAGTGGATGGAGGTGGTCGGAAAATGCTTCGAAAGATCCAGCCGAGATTGAGCTACTCGAAACTCAGTTGTTTCGACGTCCAAGCTTCTTCCAAATTGTACTAGAAGCTTCGTGGAGTTGCGTACGAGCTTCCCCAAGCTTTAAAACTTCCTAACTTGGTTGAAAACACGTCGAACTCAAACATGTTCGATTTGAACCTTCCGAGTCAACGAGTCAAAACGCGTCCAAACTAGGTTTCGTATGGTTGTGATCGTGAAGATGAGATGAACGTAATGGTGAGGTTTTTAAGCTCGATCTGCGAGCTTTGGTGCTTTTTCATGGAAGTTGCAAAGAAAGAGAGATTTCGAGAGTGAGAGAGAGAGAGAGAGAGAAAGCTTTTTCTTTTGCTTTTCTGATTGGGTGTCGTGAAGGGGGAATGGATGGGATTGGTGAGAGATTTGATGGAGTTGATTGGTGAGGGAGTGAAATAATGGGGAGTGCATGGCTTGGCTTTAAAGAAAACCAAGGATAGGGTTTAGATTTTGTACAGAAAATAGAATCAAAAATCTATCTGAAATAGTGTTTTCACATTGATAAAAATTCTCATACTCTAGCAACAACGTGTACAATTTAAATGCGATAACGAGAAATAAAATAAAAGCGATATAAACATATCCACGTCACTTGCCTATAAGGGCATAATAGACAATTCACATAGTCAAGAGGAAATTACATAAATAATCTAGGGACGGGTCGTCACAATCTACCCCTTAAGAAAATTTCATCCCCAAAATTTCAACACTAACTACCAATCAAAACCATAAAACAGATGTGGGTACATATCTCGCATGTGCTCTTCTGTCTCCCAAGTAGCTTCCTCGACTGAGTGGTTCCTCCACAAGACTTTCACCATCCGCACGGTCTTGTTCCTAAGAACCTTATCCTTCCAATCAAGGATAGTCACTGAAACCTCATCATAGGTCAAATCTGGATTGATCTCCAGTGGTTGAGGAGGGATCACATGTGACTGATCAAAGACGTATCTCTGTATCATCGATACGTGAAACACATTATGTACCCTCAATAACTCTAGTGGTAAAGCGAGTTGATAGGCAACTTCACCAACTCGTTCAATGATCTGGTACGGTCCAATGAACCTAGGGCTGAGCTTCCCTTACACAACACCTTTCCACGGCGATAATTTCAAGAATACCCAATTGCCAACCCTATAAACTCTGTCGATGGAATATCTGTCGGCAATACTCTTTTGCCGATCCAAGGATGCCTTTAAGTTAGCCTTTATCACCTGAATGTTCTGCGCCGTCTCATCCACAATCGCAGGGCCCACCAAAACTCGTTCACCAACTTCAGACCAACATAGTGGAGTACGACATGGTTTCCCATACAACGCTTCAAATGGTGTCATACCAATGTTATAGTGGAAGCTGTTGTTGTAGGCAAACTCTATCAACGATAAGCGTTTATGCCAAACGTCTCCAAACTGTAGAACTGATGATCTCAACATATCTTTCAGTGTCTGGATAGTTCTCTTTGACTGCCCATCAGTTTGAGGATGATAGGCGGTACTGTAGAGTAATCTCGAACCCAAAGTTTCTTGAAAAGCTACACATAACTTCGACGTAAATCGGGGATCCATGTCAGAAATGATATTAACTGGAACTCCGTGGTACTTAGTAATTTTAGAGATAAATTGTTCGGCCAATTGACTCAACGAGGAATTCTCACAAACAGGTATGAAGTGTGCTAACTTGGTAAGTCGATCAACTATCACCCAGATACCGTCATAACCATTTCGCGTACGAGGTAATTTGTACACGAAATCCATCGTAATATCTTCCCATTTCCACTAAGGTATCAAGAATGGTTGTAGCAATCCAAATGGCTTCTTCCTTTCCGCCTTAACCTGCTGGCAAACTGCACAATGACTAACATACTCTGCAATTTCTCTTTTCATACTTGGCTAATAGTAGAAGGGTCGGATGATATGATACATCTTGGTACTCCCAAGATGCATCGCATAAGCTGAAATATGCGCTTCATCCAGTATGTCATTCTTTAGTTCCAACGGAGAGGGGGTGATGTGCCTTATATGTACATATTCCCCTCCCTATAACACGAGGCCTTTGGGAACTCACTGGCTTCGGGTTCCATCAGAACTCCATAGTTAAACGAGTTTGGGTGAGAGCGATCCTAGGATGGGTGACCCCACTGGGAAGTTCTCGTGAGTTCCCAAAAACAAAATTGTGAGGGAATGGTAAGCCCAAAGCGGACAATATCATGCTACAGCAGAACCGAGTCTGAGATGTGACAGAATGGTATCAGAGCCACACTCTGCCGTGTGGTGAGAGAGTGCCGACGAGGACATCGGGCCACTAAAGGGGGTGGACTGTAACATCCCACATCGACCAACGGAGATGGGGTGATGTGCCTTATATGTATGTACTCTCATCCCTATAGCACGAGGCGTTTTGGGAACTCACTGGCTTCGGGTTCCATCAGAACTCCGTAGTTAAGCGAGTTTGGGCGAAAATGGTCCTAGGATGGGTGACTCCACTGGGAAGTTCTCGTGAGTTCCTAGAAACAAAACCGTGAGGGAATGGTAAGCCCAAAGCGGACAATATAATGCTACGGCGGAGCAGAGTCTGGGATGTGACAAAAACTAATGGAAAGAGTTTCAAATCTTTGCATTTTAATAAAAACTCATCTACTAACTTTATTTAATCATAAGGACAAAAAAATAAAAATAAAAAAAACACACACACACAAAAAGGCCAACTCACGCTGGGCGCGTCCCCCCACCACCCCCCATTTCCACACACCCCTCTTTTCTCCCATTGTCAACTGCATTAAGAGATTATATATTTTTTTTTAGAATAAGAAAAAAAATTCAAATTAAATTCCATCCTCAGTTTTATTTTTGTGGTGTTACTTCTCAATAATAGTCCAGATGACGAGAGATTTTTCAATATGCCAGAAATACAAAGTGGTACACTACGTGTCTCTATACAAGTTGTGAGATTCTTGTGTTAAAAAATTTAATAACATAAAAAAATAAAATTTCTCACCACTTACATAATAACACGTGGTGTACACTTGTGTTACGAGCACAGGGAAAAGTTTCTCCAAGGTGACACCCAAGCTCTATAAATTGGATGGAGAGCTACATTTATTATTGTAGGTATGTGAAAATGTGAGGGAATTTTAATTTGGTAATTGAAAACAACTTTTTAAATATAATTACTAAGAACATAATCTTCTCAAGGTTTTGATCTAAAGAATCATTTCTGGGTTCATCGTTTTTAGTGTAATAGGTGCTTTTACATGACCAAAAATGGTCTAAGTTTCAAATCTTATGAAATTAATCAAGAATTAGACACTATTTTATAAAAATTGACCAATAAGTAGACACTATTTATGAAACTAGACTAATAACTAGACACTACTTATGAAACTGGACCAATAAGTAGACACTATTTATGAAACAAAACCAATAATTAGGCATTATTTCTAAAACAAACCCAATAGGTGGAAACTATTTATGAAACTGGACCAAGAACTAAACATTATTTATGAAACATGACCAAGAACTAGACATTATTTATGAAAGTTGACTGATAACTAGGCACTATTTATGAAACTGGACCAAGTAAGAGACACTATTGATGAAACTGTAACAACTACTATACACTATTTATGAAACTTGACCTAATAACCAGACACTATTTATGAAACATGACCAAGAACTAGGCATTACTTATGAAAGTGGACAAAGAATTAGACACTATTTATGAAACTAGACCAATAAATAGTGTAATACCGTTCAATTTCATAAATAGTGTACGACCATTCAGTTTCATAAATAATGTTCAATTTCATAAATAGTGTTCAGTTTTATAAACGGTGTCTGTGATGGAGGCACTAGTCCCGAGCGTCAGCTTTTTTTTTTTAAAAAAAAAATTATATTAAAATTGTGTCATTTTCATTAAAATTTAAATTATTTTGTCTTTTTATTAAAATATTAATTATTTTTTATTAAATAAAATTATAACATAATGTTTTTGTTAAAATAAATAAAGTTCCCTATTTTATAAAGAAAATGGAATAGAAAGATTTACTTAATGGAAAATAAGAAAATTTGAACTTAATGTTAGCTACACGTAGTATAGTCTAGTAAAGTCCAGCCTGGTGGACACGTGGAGCTCATTCATGGTTACTTGGAGGCAAAGGAATTTTGCTCCTGTGTACTTTCTATTTTGTCAGCCAGCTACCAGCTACCAGCTAGCCATGCGCATGGAGGATGGAGGAGGACAGTGATCAACCGATGCCCTATGTATGGAGAGATTTTTCAAAGACATCGGAACACGAGGTCGTATATCAATGTTATTATATAAATATTATGATGGGTATGTTAAAAAATTAATAATTTAAAATATAAAATTTCCAATCGTCCATATAAAATCAGATGATATACCATCCGTGTTACTATCACAATAAAAATTTTCTCCTATAATCCTATGCATGGCCTATATTATGATTATCTGCTAACCAGGCGGACTCTAGCATTTTAATAGTTTCTCATTACCACAAAGTAGTGCTACATTTACTATCTGTTTGTACCATCAATTCTACAATCTCTCTAATAAAGGTAGGGTTCACCAACGCATGTGGGTCCATCTCTATTAGAGAAATAATACAAATAGATTGTAAGAGTAGTATTTTTTATTACGAAAACATCTTGCTAGTTTATTCGTCCTCAAAAAATCATTTGAATATATTACCAAAACAATCTTCTATTTGAATAATTTAATTAGATGGTTTAAGAAAAAAACAAAAAATGAAATTTTTATTATAAAAATATGTAATTCACAAATAAAGGAATCTGTGCATTCCCCGAATATCCAAAAACATCTTGTTTGTACCACATTTGGGCCTCGTATATTTGGGCCTTGGGCCTCGTATTTTGGCCTTGAGCCTAAAGCCCACAACTTGTAAAGGAGGAGGAGCCCCTTACTCTATAAAAGAGGACTCCTCCCCTCA
>JADOBS010301694.1:0-12522 GCA_015708375.1 Cydonia oblonga
CCCCACCCCCCCCCCCCCCCCCCCCCCCCCCCACAAAACCGCAAACACACAAACACAAAGAAGAGACAAAGCCATGGAGGTCATCAAGATTATATTGATCGTAGCAACAACCATGGCTTTGTCTATCACTCTCATGACCGTGAAAAGGGTCGGTTATGGAGTAGAAGAAGGAAAAGCCCCTTTCACCTACTCGTGGAAAGAGCAACTGGAGGTCGATGAAGACACCTTGCTACTGCCTTCGAAGAGGGTGAGTCGTTTCCTAGCTGAAAAGGATCTGATTGACAGAAACCCTAGAGCAGCTGACCATTGCCACAAGGACAATGAGGTATGTGCCTACACGCTGCCGGGCTATAAGAACTCGACGTGTTGCAATAACAAGTGCCTAGACTTGTCTGAGGACAAGCACAACTGTGGTGCATGCAAGAAGAAGTGCAAGTACACTCAATCGTGTTGTAGGGGGGGTTGCGTGGACACAAATTATGACAAGAGGCATTGTGGCCAATGCAACAGTCCCTGCAAGTTGGGGCAGTTCTGTGTATATGGTCTTTGCAATTATGCGTGATTAAGGTGATCTATAATTTGATTTGATTATGCAATAAAAACCACAATAAAAATAAAAATAAAAAAATTGGTGGTTCTCAATTAATTATATATAATTAATTATACAATCTTCGAGTGCTTTCTCTAAATGTAATGATCAATGTTATAACTTTAATATGTGATGAGCTTGGAATTTATCAATAGCATTTATATTAGATACTTATACATTTTTTGTTAGAGAGATGATGTATGCTAATTACAGTCTACATATGGAGACACTGTAGAGTTTGCTTCTTGAATATAATATGGGGATCCTTTGGTGTCCATGGTTTTGTTATTTCCTTTCTATACAACATTTTCCTTCGTTAATTATTAGGTGACTTAATTTTATTCTTTACATATATACTTTCAAAACTAATTTACCCGGCCCCCATCCCTAACCAATGTCTTAATACTGAGGCATCTTTCATTTGAATCTCTTTATTTCTCTATTAGCTTATGAGGTTTTCGTGTTCTGTGTTCATTTTTCATTGTCTTAATGTCACTTATATTAAGAAAAAGAATTCAACTAAGAAGGGAGACCCAAATAGGGAGCAAATCTTTTTAACCCCATCAATCCCAAAATAATTGTGCTCCTCCCAAAATACTTATGCTCCTAAATCCCAAAATTTAAGTTTTTAGAATTGGTGGTTTAAATTGAGAGACTAGTGTCAAAACTACATCCATTTTTTATAACAGCCAACTTACTTAACCAATCTTTGGAGTGGCAAAGACTCTATTATCGTTGAAACAATCAACATTTTTTAAATATTTATGTAAAGACATCACGGTAAGCAGCATATATATACAAAAGATGCATGAATTTGGATCAGAAGCAAGAATTTAAAAAGTGCCGCCCAGTCAAAAGTCTCCCTCTATACATGCGCTAATCTTTATCAGGCCATTAGTTTGTTAAGTGATTGATAAGCAAACAAAACAAGCAAGATCCAGCTTTAATATCAGGTGGTGTGCATATATAATACGTACGTACAGTCATTGGATCAAAGGGCCATAACATTTTCCCAGAAACGTCGCTTATGAGGCACATGGCTTTTCTTCCTCCAAAAATGGTGCTCGTGCCAAACTGGATAAATATAGTTCATGTCTGAACAATTTCTCAGATTTGAAAATTTTGGAATATTGAAAGATATATACGTGGGAATTCTGAATTTTAGGGTTGAAATTCACTTTTGAGTTTTCAAACTCTTGAGAAATTTATCCGAAAATTTAATCATCTATAATATCTTCTCCGCGACAAGAAAAGTTAATATATTTTCTGTACTAGACCGGGATATCCAGCTAATGGAGGATTCGAAGCGTAACATGTATCCAAATGGTTGTTTAATATCCTAGCATTTCAAATTGATTATGAATTTACCTATGATAAGGGGAAAAAAAACAATATGGATACGATGTGAGTTCAATATGTTGAAAATAGGGCACAAGCTGCACACAGTAACTGAATAACATTAACACATCAATGGATGGATTCAAACACAAAAAATGGTCATGAACTAGGCATTCCCATCCAAACAAATGACTCATTTATAACTATCCAATATTTGAATGACGAAAATAAACTTGGAATTTGAAATCGGAGTTGGCATGCTAGCTAGAAATAGTAAGTACACATACATGTTTCTTTTTATTAGAGGAATAGAATATATTCAACCAGGTATTAAACGAGTTCAACTATCTTCTGCACTTATATTGTGTGCAGTCACCATGTCCTCTTTTATTGTTTGATATGTGTTAATAAACTTAATCCTTCTTAACTTTGTTGTCGTATAAACTTAACATGCATCATCAATGATAGGGGCTACAGAAAAACCACGCACAAAATAAATGCAAAAAATTTGATCTCGTATTAAACAAACCCAAAAAGTATGAACTTTTTCAGCTATATATATATAGCTAGGGACCTCGTTCCTAATTCAAATAACAAATTGGAATGGGACATGAAAGTAGTGAGAAAATACATATTATATAAGTGAGATGCGAACTGTGGTCAAAGCACATATGTGTGTTCATCATCTATAGGTCCTTGACAAATGCTCCAGATGTGTAGCACTCATCAATTGTTAACAAAAGGCAATCAAATACAATATTTGATAAGAGGGGGTACGTGTCTGTTTGAAAGTATAAGAAATAGCTACACTCTGGCCATGTGAATAAAATCCCTATTCTCCTCCAATATTATAGGACGCATTTATATATACTGCATCTTACTCCATAATATTCCTGATCACCAAAACTTCATGGCATGCACTTCATATGCCTAAAGTCCCCTCTAATACTTTTATAATAAGGTTCTAATTAATCACCACGTACGACTTTCAGCGGGATATTTAGACCTTTAAAATTTCAACAACGTAAAACTAAGGTCACTTCGACAAAAAATATAAAATAAAAAAAATAAAATAAAATAAAAAAACTAAGAAGGGTCAGTCTTGAGCTGCTAAGCCGATGTATAGGAATGACAATTTGAAGGACATCGAACTCTATAATCGAATTCGTTTGAGCTGCTAATTAAGCTAAGATAAACAGATGTATATAAATGTCTGCTATATGCGAGGTTGATGTAGAGATGTTTGCCATCTATGGATTGTCTTGAACGCGAAGGTAACTAAGGTGTGTATTATATATGGAGTTTTGATAAATTTTTACAGAGTTTTGAAAACATTAATTTTAAGAGAGTTTACTTGACTTTAATAGAATTCACGTGGATTTTGATTGAACAATTCTAACTAACTTTTCAATTTTCGATATTTGATTTATGATCATTTCCATTCTTTCCATAAATTATTATTCAATAGTTCTCGTCTGTTTACAGAACTCACTGTTAAAAAATTATCGTCCTTTTACGATTAATAAATTAAAAATTAGATACAAACCCGAACGCAGACGCGTTTATTAGGAACATTTTGATTTTTCAATGTAAGCCCAATTTTGTCTACATAATTGCAAGTCCATTTTTTTGGGTTTATATCAAATTCTTTATATAAATTGTTGTAGGATGTGTTTAAATTTGTAGAATTGTGTGATAAGAAATTAAATCACATTATCTTACTACAATATACTAATTATAATAAGTTGGTATCGAACTCATCATTTTCAAGAGTCAAACATGAAATCTCATACTTACGAGTAAAAAAAAAATTACTAAATTGTAGAACTAAATTAAAAAAATTCAATGAATATTTAGTTGACTTGGCCTGTTATTGTGCATGGATCAGTAGTATTGCATTGGTTGGTGCCAGTGGAGCCTCTGAGTCTATATGCCACCAGCATTTTTGAGGATTCTTGTATTAGGCATCCAGTGATAGGTCATTACTTTGCCGTTAAGAACATGTATTGTATCCAACACAGCTAAAAATTTCTATGGAAAAAAAATTACTTCAAATTAATATCCTGCTTTTTGCTTGGAATTGCATACAATTTTAAGAATTTGAATTAAACTGACATATATACAAGAAAAGCAAAAATTCAAACATAAAAAATAATTACTATGCATAGTTGCATAGGCCAAATGCACAAAACCCTACATCTTTGCACCTATTGTTGCAGCCACCACAATGCCTTCTATGGAAAGATGGGTTCCCACGTTTCCCTTTGCAGCATATCTCATTATACTTGCACTTCTTCCCACACCTCCCACAGTTAGCTCGGTCAGTAAACACATTAACACGCTTCTTCTTGCAAGAATAAGGCCCTAGGCTTCCCTTAGCATGACATATCCTGGGGAACTTGTTACAAGTCAAACGCACCCTGTGTTTTTGCAAGAGAAAGCGGTCATTTCCATGTAACATATTCGAAGGTTGTGATTCAGTTTCGTTTACCAGAGAGTTCGACAACTCATCATTGGTTGCAACTTCGTAGTATTGTTGGGATTGTACATTGGATTCAACGCTTAGAACATGGGACAAGAGGAGGATAGATATGAAGAAACAATGTATAAACAACTTCATGGTGAAAGAAATAATGTGAGAGGCTTGCTAGAGAGAGGTTTAAAGTTGGAAAATAGAGAGGGAATGTTGGCTTAGATGGGAGGGAATGCTTGATTAAGGGTGACAATGGAGATTGGTTTTTATAGTAAACCTTACATGCAGAATTTTCCTCTTGAGTCTTGACCTTAGTGGGGTGGTCTACATATAGCAATAAACAACTAAATGTGGAGCTAAAGTTAGGTCGTCATTCATCCGAATATCAAACAATTGGAAGGAGGAACTCAGAGGAGAGAAGCTGACTTTCATGGGGTGGAAAAAAAATGCAACTAAAATATATATATTGAAGATAAGGGTATCCATTCCTGTATTAGAGCCTCTGATTTTGAATCTCGCATCTCTGACTATTTGTTTGTACTAAAGAAAAAATTATATAGGAACTCAAACATTACCAAACACTCCTTAACTGTTAGAGATAAAGCGAATTCAAACATAACTTGGTACATGTATAAATAAATGAAACACTATCACATCAACTGAATTCAAAATATTCACTAAAAGTTTTCTTTTAGTACATGGGATTCACATGAACTCTGAAGCTCCTTATTAAGTTGAGATAACACTTTTTCATATTTCTTCAAAAATATAATAGCCACTACATGCTCTACTTCTAGAATTGTAGACAATTGTACACAATCTGCATTTTCCGCGCCCAATGACACTTTGCATATCTTTTCTCTACATTCCTCAAGATTTGTTTTATATTTTGACTAGCCGAATCGGAATCCCTTCTGCTTAATCTGCCCCCACCAATTCATCCACTATATATGTGGGCTACTCTCATGTCATGAAAAGCTGATTTGGTCTCATGGAAATAATCCCACATGCTACATCCTTAACACAAACATACAAAGAGTAGAGACCCACAAAAGTGCACTACCTAGTTAATGCATCAAATTCTCTCATACATGCGCAATGAATCTCGAGTTTGGCAATTAGCCTTTAGGGTATATATAATGATAATACACGTTCACTGAATTTTTTTTTTCTGAACAAACTATTTTATCTACATGAAGGGGATAGAAGAGTGGACTAAGCCTTATAATAGGCTAGTAATCACGTCCAATATTTTGTGTAAAAAAAAAGTAATTAAACAATAAAAAAAAGATTAAAAAAAAAAAGATACTAGATAATTCCCATAAGAAAAGCTGAAGAGAATCTTCAACATGTTTTTTTATTGGGTATAGCAATAATGTTAATAGGTTAAATAGTTAAGTTAATTTGTTAGAAGAGAGGGTAATCAGTGAAAATTGAACCCATATAGAGTGTAAAAGCATAACTGTTTGATAATGCCCTATCTGCAATCTTCAACATGTACTTGTATAGCTAAGGCGAAGATAATATCTTTTATTGTTGTTGGTGTCAAAACTTGAACGGAGCCTACATTCTGTTGCACATGTATTTATCTTGAGTGTTTTTTTGGTCTCGACATCACAAAATTGCTCAAGAGAAAGAGAGAGAATAGGCATGCCACTATTGGAGGCTGCCAACACAATTATTGTGTTTTGAGTGTTTGTAAGTTGCGCCTAAATCTGACTTTTAAACCAAATGATTGTGTACCAAATGGACGCTAGTTCGGTTAAGTTTTCATTTTTATTTTTATTTTTTTAATTTTTTTATTTTATGCCTCGAGTGAATGGGAACTTAAAAATAGATGTAACTTTGTGTGCTTTTGCCTAAAACGTAAATAAAAGAGAAATGGAAACCAAAGCGTGAAACATGATGTAATCATTCATGATGAAATCAAGATTACTAATGTTTCCAAAAGTAAAATCAAAGCCGATGGACTGAGCTACATAACTTGAAATGTAAGTTAAGTACTAGAAATGTAAAGAAAACAGTAAAACTCTAGCAAGATTGGTTCATGAAGGGCGAGATAATGCTAGAGAAGTCCACCAAGATCACCGGTATTGGGCCGTAACGCCTCATAAAGGAAATTAGGGTGGTTGGAATTACACATCAATCGAATCATACCATGGGGTGACAGCACTAACGGAGCCAATGCAAGGGCATTGGCATCCCTTGACCCCAATAACTTTGTAAACTTATCTTTTTGAATTTTCTTTTACCTCTATAGTAATCTATGAAATTAATAATTTTCAAATTTTAACTGAATAAAAATATATCGTTTTTTTTTTCAATTTGAAAATGAAACATTGGAAATGTTGCTTCTCTTTGTCAAACATGTATAGCGGCAAATGCACAAGGTTTTTTGGTTTTCCTCTGCTCGCAACTCCTCCACCACATCTCAAATGCCATATTATCTGGAAATTCCAAATTTCCAATCATCGGTAATTTTTATTATCTTTAATTTATTATGGTTTTTAGGTTTTTCACTCAATTCCAATTTTGAACAAAGGAAAATAAGGAATCAGACGGAGGAAACAAAACTTGGAATTAGGTATGAGAGTGGCATGTGTTGTCACAGGCTTTGCAAAAGAAAGATCTTGATATAGTGAGTGGATGATATGACTTTGGTCAAAACATGTAAGCAACAACTACAAGCAAGAGGAATAATAGATGAGATGCTTGGCTTGATAAAGTTTATTCTTTTTGTGATAAGCATGATTAATATGAATGATATATTTGTAGCTTGAGGGAGATCACGACGTAGAGTTGAAAATTTGATAAACCTTCATCACTGTAGTGTTGATCTCTTTATTGATGTTATTGATAAGCAACTTCAAGAGTTGAACAATCGTTTTAATGAGGCAAGTACAAAGTTGCTCATTTGTGTTGCATGCTTAAGCCCAGATGACTCATTCTCAGCTTTTGGCATTGAAAAGTTAGTTCATCTTGCTCAATTTTATTCAAAAGATTTTTCTGATATGGAGCTCACACTTCTTGAAAATGAACTTAAGAATTTTACTTTTTGACATGTGTTGCATAATTTCTGTGTTAAAAGGAATTAGTAGTCTTGCACAGTATTTGGTGAAGACAAAGAGGGATAGACAATATCCCTTGGTGTACTTGGTAGTGAAACTAGCATTGATTTTACCTGTTGGGACTGCTTCAGTTGAAAGAGCTTTTTCGGTGATGAAATTGTGAAGAATCCACATCGTAATAGGATGGGTGATCAATGGTTGAATGATAGTTAGGTTGTATACATTAAGAAAGATATATTGATTCTATTGATAATGATGTTGTGATACGACGTTTCTAAAATATGAGAACACATTGTAGACAATTATAAATGAAGGTATGATCGATTTTTTAGAGCTATTTTTTTACCCTATCATTTTAAATTTCTGGCTCTGCCATTGCGTGGCAAAGGTGTAAACGTTTTAATCTCAGTGATCATAAGCAGTGTTTGGTTTGAATGAAGGTTTTGAGATTGTAGTTGAAGAGCTATAAATTTTGTTGAAGCAATTAGGTTTGTGTTGAAAAGTGGTTAGGTGTATTGAAGAATCACTTAAGGTTTTGTGTAATCGTACATATTGAATTTGACGAAGGTCCTCAGCTTGAAGGTCCCTGGTTTTATTTATAGGTAGAAGCAACCTCAATCTCATCGTTGTGTTAGAGTAAGGGTAAGTCGGTCTATAACTGTCATTCCTAGTGGCTTTTTAGCCAAAATGGTCCATGAGATTGTCATAACTCCTCACTTTGGTCATTGAGATTTAAAATCGATAGAAATGATCTCTAAGGTTGTCCACCGTTAATCATTTAGGTACTTTTGTGAAAACTCTCCATTAAATTGAAGAAACTACCAATTCAAGATGAGGGTTGATTTGACAAAAATACCCCTCAATTTAATGAAAATTTCTCACAAAAGGACCATACTGATTGACAATGAAATTGCAGCCACACCCTCATTCTATTGCAGCAGCCCCTAATCTTTCTTGCTTTATTTCACTCCAAAAACACTTAAGTACCCAACTAAAATAAGTAAATATCTTTTGAGCCCATATGCTCAGCACATGTGCAATATAGTTTAATATCTTTTAAACCACTTATCCAAATTCAGCATTCTTTATATGGTTAGAAAGATAACAAAATTCTAAATAACACAGTGTGGGCCAAATCGTCAAATTCCTTACCAATTGAAACAGTTTTAAGCAAATATAAGCAACATGGACAAAAATCGACAACAAAAACAAGAAAAACGAAGCTCCCCCAAACTTCAATTGAACATTGTCCTCAATGTTAAAATAACTCAAGTATGCAATGCACAAGTAAGCACTGAGATTTCAAAACAAAAAAGATAAATCGAATAAATAAAATTAGAAACAGATGACAAAAACTTCCCTAGGGTGTAGAGATGTTTCTCCATGCTAGGTTGCCTCTTAGTACCGCTAAGTTTTGGAGGTCTTCTACCAGACCATCTCACAAACATTTAAGCTTGAGTTGGCAAAGGATTCGTGAGATTAAAACCCTCCACAAATCCATCAAAGCGAGACTCTAGAAATAAATGGCTTGAGTCTATGTCAATTCACCTTGAAACTAGTCTCATTCTTTTCGTCCTTGATTTCGATTGCACCACAAGGAAACACTTGCTTGACCACAAAATGACAATACCATCTCGTTTTGAGCTTACTTGGAAAAAGTTCAAGATGGAAGTTAAACAAAACCACTTTTATATCTGGTTCAAACTCATCCAAATGATAGGACGATCATGGAGCACCTTGGTCTTTTCCGTGTATATGCAAGCACTTTTATAACCCTCATTCCAAAGCTCCTCAAACTTGAAGGATTAGCCTTTAAGGGATTAACTTAGGAGTTTAAACTCCTCCTGTGGAACATTCAAACATGCCTCAAGATCTTTATAATTGCTAGTCACAAACTCAGAATTCATTGAAATTGAAAATTTTTTAAATTCCACAGTTATGTCCTAAACAGTTATAGTGAGCAATCCCTTTTTTACGTCAATAATTGTGCATGTTGTACCCATAAAAGGACATCTTATGATTAAGGGAAGGTCATGGCCTGGTGTAAGAGCATTCTCCATATCAAGAATGATGAAATCTACCAAAAGAACAAATTGACCAACTTGAACTAACACATCTTCAATAACATTCCCCGTGGATATTTAATTGATCTATCTACAAGCTGCAAAGTGACAAAAGTTGGCTTAAGCTCGCCTATACCAAGTTGCTCAAACATAGAATAAGGTATGAGGTTCATTGAGGTACCAAGATCAAGTAATGCCCTTTTCAAAGGTTTGTTTCCCAATTGTGCATGAAATAATAAAGCTTCCAAGATCTCTCAATTTTGAAGGTAATTTCCACTGAATCACTACACTAACCTCTTCAGAAAGCATAACCTTCTTATATTCCTTAAATTTCCACTTGTTCGTACAAAGGTCCTTTAAGAACTTAGCATAACTCGGAATTTGTTTAATCGCATCGAGCAAAGGTATATTTATCTCTACCTTTTTGAACTGTTCAAGGATATCATTAGAATACTTGTTGGCCTTCAAGCACCCTGGATATGGAATATGAGGCACATATGCCTTCACAAATGAGCTAGGATAGCCATGAGAAATTGTTGTTTGTGTTTGTCCAGCAACCTTTAGAGCTATAATTGTGTCCATTTTCATTGATTTTGACATGTTTTCATCTTCAATAACTTCACTTTCATCAACATGGACTGCATCATTAACCTTGTCACCAATAACTTTACCATTTCGCAATGTCGTGACATACTTGGGTTCTTGAGTACCCTTTGAATTTAACACAACCTGACTTGGAAATTGACAAATTTTCCTTTCATTTAAAGCATTAGCAAGTTGATCCACCTGAGTTTCAAACTTCTTAATAGAAGCTTGAATATTATTTGTGGAAGTCTGAGTTAGTTGTTGGAAAGAAAGTTGGCTTTGCATAAGAGCAAATCATTAATCCTTGAGTGACATTTTCTTGGGCTCACCCTTGGAAGAACCTGAGTTGTACTAACTTGCTAAATAAACTTTGAACCAAAACCTTCAGGTTGTACATTACCACCATGTGTAGGATTCAATATATTATGCGAGTACCTATAACTAAAGTTAAGATGAAGCCTCCATATTGGATTGTATGTTTTTTTAATATGGATTATTCTTATAAGAAGCCTCCTTGTCCAACATAATTTGGATGCTCCTGATCTGTAAAAGAAGTCAAATGACATAAATCAGTATTATGATCAAAATACGAACATATCACATTCCTCGGGTGTATGGACTTGTTGAGTGCTTTGAGGAGTCAAGTTCTTGACTATCATTGCAATATTTCGATTTATAGATGCCATCTTTGCTTACAAGCCGTCATTTGAGTTGATCTCTTAAATTCCTCTTCTACCACCGGTCTTGTTTCTTGTAGAGAATTGTTTTGAGTTCTCAGTAAAAAGATTCGAACAACTAGAATGCTTTTTTCTCTACTTTTCTCCATCAAAACTCATCCAACAACAAAATCTACAATACCGTTGTTAATATCATTTAAACCTTCATAAAAAGATTCTACTAGTTCACCCCTTGTGTGATTATGGTTGGGACACTAAGAAGGAGGCTCTTAAGTCTTTCCAAGCTTCAAAGAACAAAACACCATCCTTTTGTTGAATGTATTGGATTTTCCTTTTTAGTTTTTTAATCTTTTGAGCTGGGAAAATTTCCTTCAAGAATTTTGTAGCAAGTTGCTCCTATGAATGTATAGAACCTGCACCAAAGAGTTCATCCACAACTTAGCATTAGATTTTAGTGAAAAAGGAAACAAAACCAACCTGATTTGTTTAGAAGTAAGCCCTTGAATGGTTTGCATCTTGCCAATGTTAAAGAAGTCTTTTATATGAAGATGTGGATTTTCATTTAGGTCCCCACTGAACTGAGGCAACGTATTGAATAAACGGGGTGACAAGTTCATGTTCCCATTGATATTTGGCTAAAAACCAATGCATGATGGTTGATTCAATTGTTGAGGTTCATATGTATCCTCCATAGGCATTTTGACAAGTGCAACTTCTCGATCACCCATCTTTGATTCTTTTGTAAGAGTTTGATGACTCTTCTGTCTCTTTAAATTGTATAGAGTGCACTTGAATTCTTGATTAACGAAAAGAAGTAATAGTTTGAGCGATCGTCTCCTTTGCATATATCTTTAAAAAAAACTTGAGAAATTGATTTATCTACAAAACAAGAAAAACAACCTTAGTAACATAGCAAAAAAATTCTGAACAAAATTAAATGTCAACATAAAATACTAAATTAAATAGAATTAGAAATACTGAAGAGAAGGAAAAAACAAATCCCAAACAGTTTTGAAAACACTCAGTTTTGACCATAGCACACTGCTTTGACGATATCTGCCTGCTCGAAACTCGGAATGTCAATTCGTGTTTTGGGTCGGAAAGTAGACATACAGAGCTTTCCAGTGATATGTGAATTGCCTAATAAAAAGTCCAAAATTGGCGTTTCAAAACAGGTATAGATGCTAAATGAAAATAAAAACTGTTAGTAAAGACAAAAACTGACACTCGTAAGTTGACTCATCATTAAAGTACTTAAACATAACCAACGTCCCTGGCAACAGTGCTAGAAACTTGTGATAATTAGACCATTAACAAATAACAATTCTAAACACAAAGTTAAACCTCACAAGTAGATGAATCGAATAAGATAGTATAATGACAAGCAAGGGTCGATCCCATAGAGACGAGATTAATTTAAGCAAAAATAATAATTATCAACTCAAAAGTGCAAACAATGACTCTTTTTATTTTATTTTAGAATTATGACTCAACTAAATACTAAAGCATTAAAATAAAAATCACAATTTGGTTGACTGATAAGCAAACAAGAAAACTGATGTGTTTGTACCATACTTGACCAATCCCGAAACTACTAAGCATCGGTCAACATTATACCGTCAAGGATCCACAAGAATCTCCCTCCAACCAGGAGGCCAATCACAGCGCGACACGTATCGACATCGAAGGCCAATCACAGGGCGACACGTGTCAACATCAGAGGCCAATC
>JADOBS010301695.1:0-12524 GCA_015708375.1 Cydonia oblonga
CGCTGATGATCTTCCACCGTGCTTGTAGAATACCGAAAGCTCTCTCAACATCTTTCCGGTATGCCTCTTGGTGTAAGGTAAACAACTTTTCTGCATCATTCCTAGGGTTTGGAATTGCTTGGACAAGCGTCGCCCACTTTGGGTAGATGCCATCTGCCAAGTAATACCCCATATTGTATTGACGGCCGTTATGTAGTAGTCAAGTTGAGGTGTTTTACCTTCCCTCAAGTTATTGAAGAGAGGTGAACGCCCAAGAACTGTAATATCATTTTGGGATCCAGGGACTCCAAAGAAAGCATGCCAGATCCATGTGTCATATGAGGCAATCGCCTCTAACACAACAGTTGACTTTCTTGACCTTCCGCTAAAGCTTCCTTGCCATCCGGTGGGACAGTTCTTCCAATCCCAATGCATGCAATCTAATGACCCTATCATGCCCAGAAACCCACGGTCTTCAGCTTTGCGAAGGAGCCGATTCAGATCTTCTTGATTTGGCTCGTGGAGGTACTCGTCTTTGTAAACCTGAACAATTATGTCACAGAATTGTTCAAGAGTATTAAGGCATGTAGACTCAGACATACCATGGGTTTCATCCATCGAATCAACTGGGGAGCCATAGGCCATCATTCGGAGTGCAACAGTAACCTTCTGATGAGGTGAGAAACCAGGGCGGCCTGCTCTGTCCCGCTTCTGTCGAAAGTATGGATTGACCTGCTAGACATCACGAAGTAAACACTCGAAGACATGACGCTCATCCGGAAATGACGTCTGAAATCCTCAATAGTGTACACCGAGTTGGGGTTGAAGTAGTTGTTCATCAGATTGGCATACGCCATCGCTCTGTTTCGTGGCTTGTAAGAGCGACCAGCAACAAAGCAACCCCATTAAGGTTGTTACTCAGTTGGCTGACACACCATGGCCGCAGCCATGGCTGCTGCTCTGTTTTGTTTGTTGCGTCTTACTTGAACTTCATTAGACTCATCATCTTCTTGTCTCATTTGCGCCCATTTTGCTTCCAATTTGGAATTGGATGAGAACCCCCAGTTGGAATCCGAAGAGGATCCAAAGTTGGAATTCATTGCAAACTTGAATTGAAAAAGATTGAATTAAAAGAGATTGAATTGAAAGAGATTGAATTGAAATAGATTGAATTCAAAGTTGTGTGAATTATAGCCATATCCACCCTATTTATAGCAACAAAAAATTCAAATCCAACGGTTAGCTGACGTCACTTAGTCGTTGGATTTGAATTTAAATTGTAGTTTTTAAATAATAAATTATGTTTGGCCCTCGGTTGGAGACTGTTTTTTGTGACAGGGCTAAAACGAGCCATCTGGCCCTCGGTTGGAGACGGAGGCAAATATGGCCCTGTACTGTTCATTAAAATATTAATATCTTGGAGAATCTTGGAGGGCCAGAGGGCTAAAACAAGCCCTCTAGCCAGCCATCGGTTAGAGATGGCCTCAAACCCGCCTAGACACCCACTCGACTAGCACCTAGCGTCTTTTAGAATCTTGCTTTTAAATGATAACTTGTGTAAAACTATAATCTAAAAATAGTCTCTTGACTCAATATTCAGGTAAACATACATTTAATCGCTTCGTATGTTACTTATATTTTGAGGTTTTATTAAACTTTTTTGTTTCTTTCTAAAATAGTAAATATCCATGTGTTCACATATGGTTATGCATTTAGTTCTATTCTTCATTTAGGTACATTAATTTATTTAATATATTTTGGTACATATATTTAACTTGATATACATTTAGGTACATTAATTCGTCATCATATGTTTCGATACATAAATTTAAGTACATTAATATACATTTTGGTACAGACATTTAGGTGAACCAATTAATTTTCATATATTTAAGTATTTGCATTTTTTTTTGTACCACTAATATTTTTTGAAATGTTTTCTCATCTATACTAATTAATAAACCACTCATTGTCAATCAAAACCCTATGAAATTACCAGTTTAACCTTCTATTTAAAACAGAACATGAATAAGAAATATGGGGCATAAATGTAATTTCACACAACCAAATTTTGCTTTTTTTTTTTAAAACCTCACCTACATGTAAACCTCACATATCTCTAATTATAAAAAATAAAATAAAATCAAAACTTTCCACTCTCACATTCTCTATCATTCCCTTCCTCTCTCCTATTTCAAAAAAGAAAAAAAAAATTTCTCACGCACTTTGTGTGTGGCCATATGCTAGTTTATAATTAAAAGAAATTAAACATATATAATCTAATTACTATAATCAATGTGTAATCTTACATCAAATTTTCTTTACATTTCAATCTTATTTAAAGATTAAAGTTCAAAAGCCCTTATAGTATAGGTGTCACAACCTACCCCGAAATATTATATTTTTAGGCGTGAAATTACAATTGTACCCTTGGACATTAAATTGAGTTTATGTGGTGGTGTGGCTTAAGTTCAAGTTTTATTGGGTCAATTTTAAATTTTCCTAAGTTTTGGGAACTAAAGGACCTAAAGTGTTGTTGGATTGTGACCAAGTGAGGACCACACACACCCAAACAACACCCTGTGCACTCCCCCTCTCTCTCTCCTCCTCTCGGCCTTCTTACCATTTCCGTACAAAACGTACGGACGAACACCAAACTCACGTTTCACGCACAGATCGACGTCAACAAGGTAATTTTCGAGTTCTTCTTTAGCTTCTGAGTTCATCTATACCATTTTTGAGACTTGAAAGCTTCGAAAACCTGAGAAACCCTAACCCCAGATTATCATGCACTGCTCATGCACTAATAAATGTGAGGTTTTGAGGAGTTTTTAAGGACATAGGGAGCTTTGGATCATTCTCACGAAGCTAGGAGAAGAAAAACCAAGTGATTTGGACGTCGGGAAGTGGAGATAGACGAGTTTCAATTTTGGCCTGATTATCGACGCTTTTTCCGGCGTGATCCATTTGGTTTTAAGTCCAAAAACTGGTAATGTTCTACTCTACTCGTTGTAAGCTTCATTTTGGTACAAATTTCATGAGTTTTGGTGCAAAAATGTAGAAGTTATAAGGCTTTTAAGTTTTTCCAGTTTCTGGCAACAACGACGGTCGCTGGAGTTCGAAGGTAGGGGACGACGGAATATTCCTAACGGCGACTAACGACATTAGTTAATTTTAACAGAATATTCCTTAATTTCAATAGAATATTCCTAACGGCCGTTAGGCCTCAGTTAAGGTTTGGCCGCGCGTGGGGGCGCGTAGGGCACTGCCTCCGCCTGCATGTGGTTGCGCGTGGGTGGTCGGAAAATTTTTCTAAAAATATAAGGATGTTCGTGAGGTTGTGTAGATCACGTTGGTATATTCAAACACCCCATGTGAGCATTGTATGAGAAGTTATTAGCTAATTTTGTCTATGTGCTTAAAATAACGTTTATTTAGTTATTTCGCATATAGGTGAGACTTATCTAAAGGACGAGCACCATCAATCGAGGCTCAAGGGCTACGACCCTTCGACTTATCAGTGAGTGGGCATTTGGTTTTCAATAGATACCTATATACTTGATGTTTTCCCAAAATATGAATTTGAATGATTATGTGATATGAAATGCCATCCAAAGTATATATATCTATATATATTATTCATGCATTATTAGTTGCATATAATTGGGATTGGAGCTGTGGACGCACACGTAAGTATTAGGTGAGTTATAGATTGGTTATGTGAAATTATGATTATGTAAAATGCATTGAAAGCTCATAAACCTGCACCCCAGTGTTAGTATTCCTGCCATGGTTAGGGCATAGTCTTTCGCGTGATGTTCACCTCCCGCACCATATGCTTACCTTGGATCCAAGTTAGGTGCACATGCTTGTTGTACAGACCACTATAGGTGGTTCCGACTCGTAGGTGACCCGCGAGTATTCGCACAGCCTTCATATGATTGTAGCATTAGAGCTTATTTATTTTACACCCAAGCTTGTCGTACAGACCACTAGAGGTGGTTCTGACTCATGTGCAGGATATATTATGATGTGATATGTTTGAGATTGATTATGAGCTATAGATTCAGCCGTGCAGGCCACTCGGCTGATATGTTATTATCTCGTATGAGTTTATTCCACCTGAGTTATTTATGCGGTTATGATGAGATATATTTGGCATGGCATACTTTGCATATCATCATTTCTGAGCATGGTTTGAGATAAATATATATATATATATATATATATATATTATATTTTCTGGGAAAGTATACTGGTTTTACGGTGAGGGGTTATAACTTTTGATAAATGAAATGATTTGAAAAGCTTTGTTTTTGCCCACTCATACTTTCTGTTTTGCACCCTTCTAGGTATTAAGTGAGATTGCTTGTTGGTGGATTACAAAGATTTGACGGAGGTTCTGACAGATGTTCACCTATGTAGGTTTCACCTTTATGGTGTTGTAATCTAGTATTCGTCTTGCTTGACTGCACCTAGACTTTTATGCTCTGGTTGTGTGTAATTCACACTTTAACTCGCACTAGCACTCATCTTAGCTAGTATTTATGCTAGTAGTTGGTTTTTATTTATTCGTATTTCTTTATATTTTATTGCTTTCGCACTGTGCACACGGTTACGTCACGTTCACGTGATGGGCATCATGCCCTGATTTAGATCGAGGTGTGTCAATAAGCCAGAGGTTTGCTTTCCCCAATTTGATGTTTCATTTATGTCTTTTTTTGACATTTCCCTATTAATTTAACACTATTAACTTTGCATAAACTAATTAAAAAACTAAAAAAATAAAGAAAATAAAAACCATCACTCCATAACCAGGGGGTGGGCATAAAAATTACCGAACCGGAAAACCGAATCAAACCGTGACAAAAAAGAAATGATAAAATACCGCGTTGACCAAAAAAGTCAAAACCAGAACAAAAATCAAACTGAACCGTCTCAAATTGGTTCTAGTTTCGATTTGGAAATATTAAAAGCCGGAGGAACCGGCCTGAGCCGCTTTTGATATAAATAAGACATTTTTCCAAGAAAGCCATGTGCATAAGCCCAATATTTTTCTTCACTTCTCTCCCCTCCTTTGTTGTTTTACTGCTCTCTCCCCTCCTTTGTTGTTTTATGGCTCTCCCCTACTTTATTTTTCTCAATTCTTTTCTAGTATATTATGCATTATGTACACTTTTATTTTAGTTTAAGATGTACACTTTGATCTTGATCTGAATACATTCTATCTTTTGATTTATAGTTATATGTACACTTTCTATCTTCCGGTCAGAAATCTTGTTGATCTAGTAGTGGGAACTCAAATTTGCTTGAATTTATTGTAGAAATATGTGTTTGGTAATTGTCATAGAAAATTAGAATATATATATATATATATATATAATTTTGGTTAGAATCGTAAACCGACATGAATTGAACAAGAATTATCATGAACTGAACCGTACAACTTTAGTAATATATTTAAATGGAATCATACTGAACCGAACCGTTGAAATGTCTCAATTCTAGTTCCGGTTTAAGGGTGGAACCAGGCCAAACCTGATTGTGCCCACCCATATCCATGACCACCCACTACAACAGAACAACCCCATCGCTGCCGATCACTGCAACAACACAACCCCATTGCCACTGACGCTACTCCTCACAGTCGGCGATGCTTTATTTCTTTTCCTTTATCTCTCTTCAATTCCTAATGATCTATCCATCTCGTCTATACGTGTGAAGTTTCAAGTTGAAATTTGGGAATTTCTAATTGATCGATATGTGACCAATCCATCTCATCACAGCTGTCAAATAGGTAGTGAAGTTTGAAATTTAGGAATATCTAATCAATCGCTAAGTGACGATAGCGAAGAATGTTAATACGACTTTGCTGGAAAAGCGAGATGAAGAAAGAGAGAGATATAGTAAGAGAGAAAGAAAACGCTTCACCCTGATGAGGAACAGCCCCATGGCCGAAATGCATGGTTGGAAGGATGGAGTTGGTGGCTGCAGTGCTAGATTTAGGGGAGGTTGCTGAAAGGGTTTATTCAGCAATGTGGTCTTTAATTTTTTTAGTTTTTTTTAAAAATTAAATTTTCTGCAATTTAATAATATTAAATTTAAATAGAGGAACATGTATCAAAAATTAAGAATGAGACATCAATGAGACGCACAAATTGGGGATAGCAAACCCCTGACTTACAATATATCGCCTAAATATTACATATTCAAACAAACATCTACTGAGATAATTGGCTGAAATACCTTCTCATGCAACAGTTTCAAAGTCTCTTCTCCCCAAAACTAATGTAATAGTTTCAAAGTCTCCTCCCTCCACTTAATAATAGTACAACAATAACAACAAAGTCTTATCACTCTAAGTAGGTGACACGCCTCAACCCCAATATCCCCACATACCAGGGTAGGTACGTGCTGGTCGACATCCGAGGGTGACGAAGCCATTTAAAACATGGATATAACTAAAATATATGCAATTAGAACGATTATACTAAAGCAGAAATGTGTTCAGAGCATACAACTACTAAGAATAATATGAAGGAATTACTAGGAAAAGATACGAATAAAGGAATGATACATACGTTGAGAAGACTCAAGGATACCTATGCCGTAAAACCCTGATGCCGAGATCATATGCCTCGAATCCTAACTCTTGAAAAGGGCGCAAAAACAGAAAAGGTGAGTGGACCAAAGTTATAATAATACTAATAAGAAAACCATTTTATTTATGAACATACTAACCCCTGTTTTGAAAACATATATATAATACTACGTATAGGTTTTATAAAAACCCTAGCATGCCAAGTAAAACATTCGTAAAACATGTACGTGTAAAATCATGCTCAATAATGCTGAAAAAGTTACCCGAAGGAAAATCCGTAAATCTCATTAGTGAAGTACTCAACTAGGGGTATCATATTCGCTCGAGGGCCAGTACCTGTCCATCACCCGAAGAGAAGCTGAATAACCTGTTCATCACCCGAAGGTGAAACTTTATAAAATAGCATACATCCACATAGACACTAGCCGCAACTAGTGAAGCTATATGACACCGCTTTCGACGGTGAAGCTGGGGGTATATAAATATATCATATCTCACTCCTTCATCATCTGTGTCTTGTGGCCATAGACAATACCCGTGGTGTGCGGATGTGTTGTATGATAACCCACTAGATAAGTACTAAAAACATGTCTCAAAATCTCATATCATAAAACCATGGCAAATCATGTTCGTAAATCCATAAAATAAATCATATTCGTAAATCCGTAATATAAGGCATATTCGAGATCAATAGAAATCCATATATGCAAATCCCATAATTCATAACCGTTCGTAAATGTAATTTCAATAAAATCATGAATATTCCATAAAAGCAATTAAACCATGAATTCCATATAACCACAATTATATAAATCCGGAAAACATAATATAAAATGTATTAAATGCATGAATTATGAAATGCATGTTAGGTTAATATTTTATAAAAATATTTAAGTTATGAAGGGGTCCACTCACAGGTTTTCCAGCCCGCAAGCCACTCGAACTATCGAGAATGTGATCACTTCGCCCTAACGCGCTTGAACATAATTAGGAACATTTTAGTAAAACTCTACTAAAACTTTATAACTTTGGAAAACGGATGGCGGATTCAGATTCGGCACGTTGAGGAACCTCGGGTTTTTTCTCCACGCGTTGCTGCGGTGCGTGGCGGTCAGCCACCCAGACTCGTCAGAATATCCAACAACTACAAAAATTTCCAAATTTTATAGGAATGAAGATCTCAATGAGAAGAACAACTTTGATACATGTGACTAAGGCTAATTTGGTCGGAAAAAACCCCAATTTCACTAAAACCCGTCAGAAACCCTATAAATGGTGTGCTTTGATTCGACCACAATTGAACTCCGACACCCCAAAACTTGTTTGGGCTTTGTTCCTGGACTCAAGAGGAGTCTAATGGTTGTGGTTGTGGTGGTCGGGACTTTCTAATTTGGCGGATTTCGCCCAGACACCTTCGGAACCCTCGGGTTCCGTTCTTCTCAAAACAGGGTCAATTTAGGTGGGTTTGGGTGAAAATGAAGGAGGGGAGGTCGGGTAGATGTTTGGTGGTGGTGGTAAGACATGAGTCACAGGAAAAATCGCCTGAATGGCATGGAAAAGCATGGATGCCACCGGGTCGGTAATAGGTCAATGGAAACCCGATGGGTTCCTCTCCTTCTCCATTTTTCTCCTTTCTCTCCTCTCCCGTTAGTCACTATCTTCTCTCTCCTCTTCTGAATGGGTGTCCCGCCCCACCTTTCTCTCCTTTATCTCTTCTCCCAACCGTCCATTTCTTCTTTTATTCAATCTGGACCATACACGTGGCTTTCCAGATTTTGATCCAAAAATCTAAAGCATTCTAGAAAATATTTAATTTACTAAAATGTCCCCGACTTTAAACATTAATATCTTCTTCGTTATAACTCCAAATCACATTCCATTTGCGCCCACACGTTTGTCGCAATGAGTACTACAAGATTACGCTAAGAAAATAAACCTTACGTGACACGACAAGATGGTCAACAAAAGTCAACTTATTTTCCTCGAATCGCATTTTTCGTAATTTCACGTATTAAAATTATAGAAAACATAATTTTTGGGGACGAGTCGTTAAAATCTACCCCTTTAAGAAAATTTCATCCCTAAAATTTAAAGTAACATATTGTCCGCTTTGGGCCTCGGCTACACCCTCACGGTTTTATTTCTGTGAACTCACACGAGAACTTCCCAGTGGGTCATCCATCCTGGGAATGCTCTCGCCCAAACTCGCTTAACTTCAAAGTTCCAATGGAACCTGAAGCCAGTAAGCTCCCAAAAGGCCTCGTGCTATTTGGAGACGGGCATGTACATATAAGGCACATTACCTCCTATCTGTTGGTCGATGTGGGATGTTATAGTAGGGCCACTTAATAATAGTAAAATTACAAATACTAAAAAAATATGTCATTGGCCATTTGATATTTGGAAGACATCGAGAGTTCAAATTTAGGAAGTGTATGGTCGTTTTGATGGTAAACTCTAAACCTATATCTCTTGCTTTGGTGATAAAAACACAAGACAACCAAATATCATATCTTTGAATCCTACACCCAAAAAATAGAAATTATCTGATAGGTATAGCCTATCGTTGAGAGCATCTCCATCAGTCACCCAATTGCAAGGGCAATTGGGTCGAGTTTCCCTTCACCCAAAAAAAAAACCTCATTCGCTTAATAATAGTACAACAACAACAAAGCCTTATCTCACTAAATAAGGCCACTTAATAATAGTAAAATTAAAAATAATAAAAAAAATCTGTCAATGGCCATTTGATGTTTGGAAGACATCGAGAGTTCAAATTTAGATAGTGTATGGTTGTTTTGATGGTAAACCCTAAACCTCTCTTGCTTTGGTGATAAAACACAAGACAACCAAATAACAAATCTTTGAATCCTACACCCAAAAAATAGAAATTATCTGATAGGTATAGCCCATCATTAAAAGCTTCTTCACCAGTCACCTAATTGCAAGGGTAATTGGGTTGATTTTCCCTTCACCAAAAATAAATAAATAAATAAAACCTCCTCCATTAGAGCAATTAGGTTGAGTTGCCCTTCACCCAAAAAAAGCTCCTCCACAAGTCCACAAAATAGGAGGCAATTGGGTTGAAGGCAACTTCAAGGGCAGCTGCCCCTTCAACAATTGCAAAGGCTTGCGCCCTACTTGAAGCCCAGCAAGTGAGCCCCTTCCCTTCAACCCCACGTGAAGCCCAGAGTTGTTCCAACCCATAAGCTGTTCACTAGCTCTCCCACTTCTACACCCACGTGGCTCTTTATGAGCCTTTGATTTCAAAAAATTGTTCAATTCAACGACTAGGATTAATCTAACTCCACAAAATTTAAAAAACTTACAAAGTTCACACTTTAAAAATCTTACAAAGTTCAACACACTTACAAATTAAACGTCTAAAATTACCCAAAAATCTACAACGATAATAATATGTGGGGAAAAGACGAAGAAAATATTATATAAAAAAATGTTTGTGAATAGTAATCGCCATTGCCCTTACCTTTCCTCCTTCCAAACGTGTAGACTTGCACAAACGCAATTACAATTTAGAGTGAATAGTGAGGGCAATTTTGTTGCCCTTTCTCTTCAATTGTCATTGCCCTCTACGAATTGGTGAAGATGCTCTAAAGGGCCCCCTTGCCCCTAATGTTTTGTAATTTTATTGGCTTCAGGTCCATTCAAAATGATTTTATTAGAATTTTTTCCCCATGAGTAATAAAGGCCCATAAAATAGAGATAGTAAAAGCCTTAATTCTAACCCAACAAAGCCTTGCAAACTGTAGACTACAATACGTGTGTGTAACCACATTACGTGGTTATAGATGATGGAATTATTACTTAAATGTTGAATAATATGTTTATTATCTATTGATGGCACATCGTATGGTTTGCAAATTTGATTAACATTACTCTTTTCTTATATAAAGAGGGTTTCATTGACTTTGAACACTGCATTTTGCTTACAACCCTCACCTTGCTCTCAAATTTACCAAATTGACAAGGTGGAGTACAACGCAGGGCAGGGGTGGATGGTGGTAGTGGCAGCGGCGAGTTAACTTTTGCTACAATGAATTATTAACACAGGTATCCTTGTTCTACTCCATATTTTCACCATTCCTCGCCACTTTTTTTAGCCCCAAAACGCTCCTTGTATGCCAATTAACTACAAAACGCCTGGTAATCATAAAGTACAAAATGGAACCAGCAAAATTTACCATTTAAGCAAACACTTAACTCTAACGCAAAAGCGTGGCACTCTTTGTGGATTTTGAATGCCCGGTTAATTGACTTTTACCCATGTATAAAGTTGATTTGGCAGCTGTGGAGAAAGGGTAATGCTAGGGAGACTAAATGTGTAGATCAAATTTTGTAAACTAAATGACAAGGGAAGTTGATGATTATATTATTACTTAACTGCTGATTAACGTGCTTATTTCTAATTGGTATAATACTTCATTTAGTTTACAGATTTTGTCTACAAGTTTAATTTACCTAACATTACTCATTGAGAGATAGCATATAGAATCTACCTAGCATTACTCGTTGAGAGATAGCATATAGAATCATACATATTTCTTTGCACGCTTCCTGTCTCCACCAATATGTCGGTCCTATAGATATTTCTTCGCATAAAATTTGCACCTTCCCTCTTCCACCGGACTTGTGTATGGTCTTTTAAAGGTAGTTTTTCCATCAATTTGTACTTTCATTGATAGTTTTCCCACAATTTGTAATTAACTTTTATTTGGTTTTTGCTTGTATTACTATATATATCACATCAAACATAAATTGAATGCCAACCCCATATATAAGGGACCTAACCACATGAGCATCATGCATGCTAGCTGTGGTTTAAGTGAAAGATTGACAAATTAAGAGGCACAAGACAACAAAGCTTTAATGTGATTAGTGTTGAAATGTGACAAAATATATGTATTAGTGTTATTTTTAATTATTTGGCCCATCAAATATCACAGTCTAAGTAAACACATGTTTTATCATCTGCTATAAGAAGTGGAAAATGAGCTCACGTAATGCGCAAAAACATTGCTTTTTTCTTCTCTATTTGGCCCGTCAATTATTGTGCGGTAAGAATAAACACAAATGTTGCCATTCACTATAATAAGTGAAAATTGAGCTCACACCTTACACAATTAGATTGATAATTCATCATTTTCAATTAATAATATTGTTTTTATTTGTGTATTCTCATTCATCAACTCCTTAAATAAGAATAAACACAAATATTGCCATTTACTATAATAAGTGAAAAATGAGCTCACACCTTACACAATTAGATTGATAATTCATCATTTTCAATTAATAATATTGTTTTTATTGTTTATTCTCATTCATCAACTCCTTAAATAAAATAGACATTAAGATTGTTAAGATTAATTTTGATCTTTAGTACTTCAAAATAACTATACTAAAAATCCCCGTTTAGGTCCCGCTTAGGAGTTAGGTGATTGGCCACTGCCACGATTAATTCTAAAGTATTAGAAAACTAAGAAATGACGTCTAAACCTGTTCACGGTAGTAAATAAAAAAAAATTGAAGTGCTACAATTTTTTGTTTTGGTTGTTGGTGACTGGAAATGCAGAAATGCAATGGTGTTTCGAGGAAAATCGATTACGCAATAGAGGAAGCCATAGACTTGTTGTACAGAGACTGGAAAGAATGGTGTGATTGCCGGCAAGTTGAGGAAACTATGGGTAGCAGTGAAATTAAAGAGAAATTAGGTTCTCATCCTTCCTTTTGCTACTCCATTGATTAAAATCATATTTGTTTTCAATTTTTTATCAAAGTCCTTGGGTATTAATAACATCATTAATTATTTCAATAATAAAATATTTTTTATTTCTAAATATATTCATTTAATGTTAAAAATGTTACAATTAGTATATTTATATTTATGACTAAATTTTTTATCATATATTTTTAGTTTTAGTTTGTA
>JADOBS010301696.1:0-12524 GCA_015708375.1 Cydonia oblonga
AGATAAAACAATCTTCTACGGGAAAGACCCTTATTTTCATATGCTACAATTGACAAATCTTAGTGTTAATAAGGAAAATCAATAGGACATTTGTGTGCTACTTTGTGGTGTGCTTTTAATCCTATCAACTTGGCAATTTGACATATTGTCAATATTTTTCTTCCACCCGATATGCCAAAATTTATTGCTTCATTTATGTTTTTTTTAAAACAAAAATAATAAAAATTGAGTTGTTGGTTTAAAAATAATAAAATAATAATTAAAAATGCTAGCATTTAAGGTAAGGCAAGTGGAATGCCTTTGGAAATAGCAAAAATCTTCAAATTTGACATCTCTTTGTCCATGTCACCTTAGCCTTCTTTTCCATGCCATCTTTGACATCTCGGTTGGAGTAAATGATACTTCATTTGTTACTGTTATATGTCTATGTGGCATTTTTGACATCTCATTTGGAGATGGTCTAATCCCCTTAAGCAATTTCAAACCTTCAAATCTTCAAAACTTCCAGAATTCCCAAAAACCTCTCTTGTTTTCGGTTCCTCCTTCCTTCTGACTTGAATTCTTCTTATCCCTTTTCCTTTCAAGCTCAATAAATCACCCCAAAAACCACCCAAACTCAATCAATCATTCAACGTCGATCATCTTATGAATCTGGTGAAGGTATTGCCACTCTGCGTCGTTTGCTCAACGCCTTTCATCACCCTCGGGTAGGTTGGCACTCTGAACTTTTCTTTGAAGAAGAGGGGTGCATTTACTAGGACGTGCATGTACTTCTCAAGTTCCAATTTCAGTAGAGACCAACATGCCCAAGGCCAATTGATTTACTCCGAACCCATTCCTGGTTGAGTCGGGCATTTCCTTATCTAAGTGGTCAAACCATCGCCGTGGCTTTCCTCTGATGAATGATGAATCTTGGGCTAAGTGAATAAACAAGCTCGAGCTTACCTTCAAAAGGAAATGGATGAACAATGGCATCTATGAACTGATAATGCTCTCAAAGACCACCGTGGTTGCTAAGCCCAAGTTATTGACCACCGTTCTCCTTTTCTGGAACTCGGGCACCAACACTTTTGACTTAAGGATGGGCCCCATGTCTCAAAATATCCTGGATATGGCGCAAGTCTTTGGGCTAAGACCATCGGGCATAATTGTGGATGTGAATCATGATTGGGCTCCACCTTCTCGTCCGACTGCTGAGAATTTGGGTACTTCGACTTCTCCATTTCAACTGGAATATAACTCTGCAACTTTCAAAAGTTATGAGACATCTTTCATGGGTTTCATTCCTTGTGTGAAGAAGAACTTTGGTGCAGGTTCCTCTAATGTTAACTTAGATCCAGAGCACATGTACTTCCTTCTGTACTGGCTCAACAAGCATGTCTTCCCCAACAAATCCAAGGGAGTGAAGGTTGAATGGATCCCTTTAGTAGAAGCTCTTCATAATTTTGACGATGTCGCTATGGGCCCGTTCCTCCTCTCCCATCTTTACCATCTCATTTTTGAGATGACTCGGGGTGAACCATTTGAGACCAACCTTAATGGACCAATTTGGATGGTCCAATTATGGCTATAATGGTACTTCCCAGAATTTCGGGCAGCTAACTTTGAGTTCCCAGAAGGTGTGACCCCTGCCTGAATTCTAGCTGAAGCTACTCCCGAAAATCATTCCACGTTTGCATGCTTCTACTTTTTTAAAGTCTACAGGACTTGGGCAGACTTGGAGTAGAGGGCATCCATTCTTAGGAGGTATCCCTGGTTTTCTTATCAAGCCTTCCAAGATGCCTTTTGAGAAGATGTTAATCTTTTCTGCAGAGAGAAATTTATCAGCTATATTCAACCACGGGACTTAGCTTGGGGAGTTTGCAGTGATCGTTATGAACGCGGGTTAGAGGTTTATTATCCCAACTTATGCAGTAGGCAATTAGGCTTTAGGCAGACCATCCCAATCTCATTCTTTGACTTTATTCATTGTGGCACCTCTTACAGCTTCCACTCTCCTGAAGAAGTCACTTTTCGAGTTGCCCGACGTAGCCTTAAGGTTATGAGCAAGGTTGCCCGAAAGCCTTTAACCCTTAATTTCGAATGCACCTTGACTTTCTTTTCTTGGTGGGATGCTAAATGGATCAAGAAGTATGGAAGGGATTTACGGGAGGTTCACGACCATCTCTTCAACCAAGTTTCTCTTAAATCTTATCCTGGCTCGGGCGAGCTCGAGAATTAGAAGGAAATGGTCTATAAAAAAAAACCAGCTTCTTCTGATAGGTACTTCCTGTCTCTTGAATTTGTATTCTATCAAAATCTTGTCAACCCATCTTTCTTTAACTCCTCATTTACCTCTTTTCTTTATAGCCCAAGAAAATACTGAAACATCAAACATTGGGTCAGATGAAGAAGATGTCGACATGCTGATCCTTTAGGAAGCTGCAGCTGAGGCTAAAAGGCACGAGGCTAGAGAAGGCAGGGATATTTATGAGCTTTTTGGAGACTCGAAGGCTAAGGAAGAGCCCAAAGCAAACACTCAAGCACCTAGGCGTGCACAGGCAGTTGTGGTGGAAACTTCTGATTTTAAGCCCGAACAACAGCTAAACCCAAGCGGGCAACTCTAACCAGGAAAAACATAAGAGCTCAGACTTCTAAATCCTAAAAAATTGCTTCTGTTTCAAATACCTCTATTATTGCTGTTTCTGTAGCAGGTAGCAGAAACAGAAAGCTTCAAGTAAGTGCATTTTGACTCAATCTTCCATTTATATTTACGTTTAAGAGCTAACAATTTCTTTTTCTTGCATTTTAGGACCCCCGGTATCCAAGAAGCCTTCTTTTGTTTCAAGGGATGAGCCATTGGGTGTAGAAATGCAGCGGAGGGCCAAAGAACATCAAAGTGCTGCCTTTAAAGAGTTAGAGGTATAGTTTGCCATTTCTTCGAATTTGTCCTCTTCTTCTTCTCCTTTTTAATAACTCTTTGCCCGACTGTCTACAATAGGAGATTCGGGCAGAAAAGATCTCACCGCTTGAGGCTTCTTCTCCTTCATCCCGATTAAGGCAAACTCTTTCATTTCGAGCAAAATCCATTCCTTTGGAAGTGACTCCCATTTCTTAGTTTGATCGTTCAACTGGGAAGATGATGCACTCTGTGGATGATGATAATAATTCAGTAAGTGCTTACTTCTAATACTTTCATACAAAGAATCCTTTTTCTTTGTATTCATCATCTTCTATTCTTTCCAGCCTTCTCGAGCACATGAATTCCATAAAACACTAGTTTCTATTTTTGGGGAGCCCATTGTCGCTGAGATTCCCGTGGTTTCAGAGGTAACTAACCCGCAGGCTTCTCGGGCAGATCCTAATGATGTACCCGAAACCCTGAAGTGCTTGCTTCCCAACCTTAGATATATCTTTACTTAGACCTTCTGTTTTTCTTCTTCATAAGTTAATCACTGACTTTTATCCCTACGTCTATTATTTGTAGGTCTCTGTTGAAGGTTCAACCATTGTCTCTCCTCCCTTAGTAAGCCATAACAGTCTCCCCCAGCAATCAGGGGAAGTAACCCCCCCTCCACCTCCTTCCAAGGCTCCGGGCTTAACTCAGGTATATTTACCTTGTCTTCTTTTGACTAGTAAATTTTCTTTTTAACACGTCTGTCTTGTTTGCAATAGGGTTCTGGAGAAAGTTCGGGCAAATGTCCACCGCACATAGTGCACAAGAGAGAGACCTTCCTCATCCTCTTTTGGTTTTTGGTATCATAGGAATCTCCGTCCCTAAGCCTGTGAGTAAGCGAGCCAAGACTTTTGCAATAGCTACTTTCATTCTTGCACTTATTCCTGCTCCTGCTCCTCTAGCTGAGGTTGTCCCCACTGTTACGGTTGAAGGCGCATGAGGTGCACTTTCTGCTTCATCAGCGTCATCCTTGCCCGACCTGGTAAAGAAGTTTAGGAAAATCAAAACTAAACTGCAGTCACCTCCCACATCTTCTGAGTGTCCTTCTTTTCAAAATGCTCGTCAAATCTTTAAGGATTGATTGAAAAAGGACTTCACAGCTTTTTTCAGCCTTAAAACCCTCCATGACGAAGAAAAGGCCCTTATTAAGCTTTACCTAGCTCAGCTGTTATCCCAGGCTCAGTACAAATCTTTTCTGAGTTTCTTCGAGAATTTACGGACACAAAGGGATCAGCATCAGAAGGCGGAGCGGGCATTAAATCAAGTGAAGTGCTTTCAGGAAAAACATGTGAAGAGTATAGCCGCGCTTCGGCAATTGGTGGAAGAAGGGTCAGTGATGGAAGAAAGGATTGCAGTGGTTGATTTTGAAATCCAGTTCTTGGAAGAGCAGTTGTCTTCACTTAAAGCCGAGAAAATGACCCTCACCAACCACCTTTCCCAAAAAAGTAGAAGAGATAAAGAAGATTTCCTAAGAGGTTGAGGATTCCAAAACCCAACTTGTGAATAGCAAAATGTATTTAGGAGAACCAAGCCGAATTTTCACTATTATGCAAACTTACTTCTCTAGAATAGTTGCTCTGGCCGAAGATGTAAAGTTGTTAGACTAAGATTTCTATAATCCCTTCATGAAATGAAATCTTCTTCTATTTGGACTCCATTTTCCAAACTTTTAATGGTAGAAGTCCCTCTTCACCCTTATCAACTTACTTAAACCCTTTTGATAACGATCCTTCATATTTGAAAACTTATCATTTAACTGAACGTTTTTTGTAGACCTCCCTCTAAATTTACCTAATCTTGTAAGAAAACTTCTGACAACCTTTTTAGTTGAAAATTCTATTCCAACCTTTGGAAGACCTTCCCTGAGGTTTCTTTTTCTAGCTGTCTACAAAGCACTTATGCAGATTTCTAGCTATTCTTTCTTTCTTCTCTTGATCATCTCCTGATTTAAAGATGACTTCTGCTGCTGGTACCTCTAGCTCATACTTATATTGGCATTGACTGTATAAAACTACCCCCTCTAATATGGCTGCTTTGGATTGTTCGGGCATTTTGAGAGTTTCCTCTGTGGATTTTTCATTTTGCTTTTTCCTCCCAAGTGGCTTTCCATTTCCCTTTCTTGGCCCACGCTAAGTTAATTATGTTTATTAGGGCTTCTGGGAAGGGATCTGTGTCAATCATCATGTTGGCCTGAGGTTTCTCTAATAAAACTTTCCCTTAATGATGAGATCTTGTATCCAGTCTCTAATCTGGACACAGTTGGTGATAGAGTGGTTAAAGGTATAGTGCAGCTTGCAATACTTTTTCCCTCTTAATTCATCGGGGCTTAGGCAGTTTTATGATATTGTCGGGCACAATTATTCTTGCCCGTACCAATTCCTCATAAATTTCTGTGGCCTTGGTTAAGTCAAAGGAATAGTTCTGGTATTTTGGGGGTTTCATGGGGACAAATCCACTGTCGTTCATCACCACCTTTTGATCTTTGACTGGTTGGACCAATCCCTTCACCATCAAAAGTTTAAAGGAAGTGTCATCTTTGTTGCACACATGTCTCTCACTTCTCTCCCATGACCATCATTTTCTTCTGGCTCTCTCTCAAACTCCACTTGGTGGATGACAGCTTTACTTTTGTAGAAATGTGATGTTTTAGAGGAGTGCTTCAATTGCTGCTCTTCAAGGGTAGTCTCAAGGCCTTCTGGGCAATAGCTAGAAGCTGGACATGGTTGATAGGAAATTGGCATCTCATCCTTGTTTTCCTAAACATCATAATGAAGTCTTCAGTAGATTCATGCTCATATTATTTTACCTCGACAAGATCGTTGATGGTCATTTCTGGCTACATCTTGTAAAACTGCTTGTTAGCCATCTCCATTTGCCCTAGTTAGCGATGGAATTTGGGGGCAACAGAGAATACCATTGAGACGCTAAGCCCACCAACGAGTTCCCCAATAACCTCAACTTATAGTTGGGATTTTCTTCAAATGCCACACAGTGGTTGGAGAACTTAAAGATATGATCCCTGGAGGACACATTGTTATCTTCTCCGCTAAATGTTGGGAATGTGGGCATCTTAAAGTTAAGAAGAAAGGTATTTTTCTCTTCAATGAACTCCGGGTAGGGCTTTTGATAGGTAATTCTAAACAGCGGGCGAGCTTGTGGCTGGGCATTCCTCACCATCATCCTTCTTAACTCAGCCAACTCATCTCTGAGTTGTTGATTGGTTGTATTATTAAGCGGGGTATGATGAAGTGGTTCCCACTTCGGGGTACAATCGTTGCCCGAGTTAATCTCATTTCTTTCCTCAGGCTTCCTCCACTTGACCTCTCATCCTTTAATGGCCATTGGTGATGGTCTGTAAGGAAGAGGTTTGTCTGCTTTGGTAGGCTCCCATTTCCCACTGAATTCCCCGATCAACTAGGGCATCCCATATTTTGTTCTTTCTTGCCCACTCTGCCTCTACTGTTTAATGAAATAGGGGGTCAAACAACTTTTCTTCTAGGATTTCTTCCAACACTGGCTGACTGGTTCCAGATTCTTCCTTGTTCTTTCTTTTATTCCTCTTTTTCTCAAGCAAAGGAAACAAAGGAATAACTGGCTTCTTTATAGGGCTAGCTCCTCTCATCATTTCTCTAACACAATCATTTTCAGGGGTAGAATATTCCAGATCTAGCCTTCTTTGCAGATTTCCTATTAAGGAACAGAGTCTGCTTATCTCTTCTTTCGTTTCTAGAGAGTTTTTCTCCATGCTTTTTAAGATCATGGTAGCCTGCAAGTCTTCATTTGTGACATTCCCTCCTAATTTCCTAGAAGGAGTCGGGCTTTTCGTCAAGACAGGTCCTTATAGATCTTCGGGAAGATTTGCCATGTTTGATCTTAGCATATACTGGGGTGGTTTCTGCTATGTTTTCCTCCTAAAAGTTTCTTTCCTTTGACTTCTTGACATACAAGACTTGTGGTCCACCGAGCATGCCAAAACTATGTGAAATCTTGTTGGGAGGGGTCCTTGGCTTGACCACACAGCTCCCAGAGGAGTTGTCACTTTGGTTGATTGTCAGGCTCTGGCTTGCCGAGATGCTGTAAGAGGAGGACAAAGTTAGTTCTGAAATGTGCCTTGGTGGGGCCTTAGGTGTAGGCCTTGAGGCTCACAATCAAAACTAATTAAGTGCTTAAGCGTGCCACTACCATCTCAGTATGGAAGATGTAGAACAAGTGTGTTTAAGCCGATTACTTGTGCCCCAAGTTATTCTGACTTCTTGTTTTCAAAGGATTGTCATAGATAGGTTAAGTCTACATTAAGTTCTTTTCTATGTCTTGAGATCAAAGACTTTTAGTTGGTTATCTTGTATGCTTAAAGGGTGGAGGTCCAGATCTGATCAAGTCATCAATTTAATTCCCATTTAGTCTTCTTATGACAGTAAAACCACTAAGTGAACCAGATCTGAGAACTGATGAAACTTTGGTTCATCAAAAGACTGGAAATAACTTGAATATATACTTGGGAATACATCATAACATCGGATCTATTAATCTAAAGACAAAACAAAGAGAGTCGGGCAAGGTTAAACGTCTTGCGGTTTCTTTTCTTTGTAGTTATAGAGGGTTAAGTACTAAAGCAGGATGGGTGGTAAACAAGTTTACACAAGAGAATTGATACTACAATATTTAGAAAAGGTAGCAGAGCTTTTACACTAGACAAAAGATGTCTTTCTAAAGGGAGTCTAAGGCTAAAAGGGTGCAGAATTTGGACAAAGGGCAGCTTTCTGGGTATTTGCTTGACTGAGAGACAAGTTGTATGCTTGTTTGTTTGATTGGTTGAGTGTCCTTGTCTCTGGGCCCTCTTCCTCCTTTTATAGGCTAATTAACCTGACTGTACTGTTTCTGCTCTTGCCCGAAAGCAACTGAAGAATAATGAGTCATCAGCATTTTTACATGTTTTGCCATTCAGAAAGTGCTTTTGGGCCGAGAGTAGGTTGATTTCCATCGGTTGTCACTTCTCTTGTAAGCACCTAGCCTTTGCATTAAATGGGGAGCCATCATATTGTCTCGAGATGGGTATCTGGGGTTGACTTTGGACCTCGGTCAAAATCTCCTTTATTGAGATCTTTTGGACTTTCTTCCCCTTAAGTCCAAAGTTAAATATTAATCCAAACACATCATATCACTCAAAGTCTATCAATCCTATATGCAATTCTTGCCCGCTTCCACTCCACTATTACCACTTGTTAGAAAACATGGTCGAGAGAGAAAGGAGATAAAGGAGAGAAAGGAGAGAAAGAGGGCGATGAAAATGGCGGCTGTGAACATGTTATCTCAGCCATGACCGCCTACACCATCTCTCTATGCTTCCAATTCCACCAATAAGCCAAATGCTAATAATACTAACAAGCCAAATGCTAATAATAGTAAATTACATTCTTATCGCTACTCTGTTGCCGCTTCACCCTATGAATTAAATAGATCAAACCCACCATCCAAGCTCTCTACAATTCCCACCCGTTTCTCAAAGTCTGGTAATTTTTCTGTTCCCACATTTAATTTCATGTGATTCCTGTAACCTAAAATTTACAAGTTTTGCAATTGAATGTAGGATTTTCCTTTGTAAATTTCTCAAATTAAGAGCTAAATGTAAAGATTCTTGCAGTAATTCTTTTTCCCAGCTTTTATGGTGGGATAATTAATCATTGATTAACTAGTACATAGTTATTAGAGGCAATGTTGAATGATTAACAAGTACATAGTGTTTTCAGTTTTCACAATGGGAGCAAGAATATTGAGCCCTACCCAATCAAGTTTTGAAATGACAAAGTTCACAAATTTGGGGTATTTTTGGAATAAAACCTGTGGTTACTGAAGAAAATTAGCATGCAAGCCAACACCAGTGAAAATCTTGAGTAATGCTATTCATACTATGTTTTTGTACCACATTTTCATGCCACATTAGGTGGCATTTGATGTGGACAGCCACATCATTTGAATTAATCAAAATTTTAAATTTAGTTTATTATTTAATAAACTAATAATTAAGAAAAACTAGTTAATTAAATGATGATTGTGGTATACTCATTCCTTTCCTTGGGTTCTGCAAATTTTTCAAATGATGTGGCTGTTCACATCAGATGCCACCTAAGATGGTATAGAAATGTGATATAAAAACATGGTATGAATAGCATTACTCGAAAATCTTTGCCTAGTTTCGAACACAATACGGTATTGGATAGCATTACTCGAAAATCTTAGATTAATTCAAATGATGTGGCTGTCCACGTCAGATGCCACTTAAGATGGTATAAAAATGTGATATAAAAACATGGTATGAATAGCATTACTCGAAAATCTTTGCCTAGTTTCGAACACAATACGGTTTCGAACACAATATGGATTCCTTCAATTTCGTTCACTACGTGCTCATATCGATTTTTAAAGACTTTGTATCTGTGGATGGATTCTTTAGAGTTGCGAGCTTAGTTCTTGCTCTTATCTCTTTGTGGATTCTAACGGCTAGCGAGCTTGTTTAACTAGTTGCACTTAGAACTTTGTATTGCCTCCTCATTTCTCTATTTTGTTTGTGTCAAGTTTCCCTTTTAAAATATTCTGCATCTTCCGTTGTTGAAAGTAAGTCGTCCTCCTATTAAGTCCGGTCTCTTCCCCGGATTTAAGTGATAATTTGGCCCCTTTTGAAAGAGGGAGAGAAACCAGTTTGCATAAAACCACTGCTCAACTAACCCAACAAAGGCGTCTGTGTTAGTTACTGACTCTTGCATGATTTTCTTTATGCTTACTCAGATATGACTGCACTTTTCTTATTCAAGCTAAATAACTGTTTGTAACTACTCATAATTCTATCGTTTGCTTGCATGTTGAATAGCTGATTTGGCAGAATTAACTAGTGTTACTGCAGTACTAGTTCTACAACTTAATAATTTACATTATGGCCGTGCGCTATCTTTTATTAGTAGTAAATTCTGAGTCTATTTTTTATTATTTTGGTTTACATGGATATTATTTTCCGTTAATTTAACAAAATTGGCAGGAGAAGAAACTTTTGTTCGTTAAAGATTAATAGCATATGGATATAGGTTGGCAGAAAGATTTGCGATGTAAATTATTTTTAGTAATAGTAATGGATCAAGCTGAATAGTCTGAATATGATGTATGCTCTTCACCTCTTTCTATTTTCAGAATTCTTCTTGCAGGCAGTGGATGTTCCTGGATGCAAGACAATTCCATGCATCACAAAAATTCTACCGGTAGTGAATGTGGAGAGGGTCCATTGTATTCTGTGTTTCCTACGAAGCCTGCAGAAGTTTCTTCTGTGCAGGACCTTTTTAAATTTATATGCTCAGGTCCGTTGATAGACAAATTGGGTCTGACCCTAGAAGCAGTGGCGGAGTCCATTGAAAAGTGGTTGGCGTATGGGTGTGCTGTGTCGACTGTTTCAGCTCATCGAATTGTATCTGAATGAGCCTCAGAAAGTTAGGTAGTATCACTACTATATTCCAGTCTTTTTTTGGTGTGAGGATCAGATTTCTCAGCACAGATCCTTGTACAAAGATGGAGATGGTATTCCTCCTCCAGTGGTACATCACTTTCTACTCAAATTATCCCTTGCCTATTTGTGTACTCTAAGATTCTGTATTGGGTCTAGTTCTATTGGCATAATTTTCTGTCAAGGTATATCTGTCTCCTCATTAATGATTACACTTTTGAAGAGACATTGCTGCCATTCTTTATCTTTTCGGTTTTGTTTCATCGTACGGTGCTGATTTTTTTTTTATCTATGATGCACATTGGTTTCAGTGCACCACAAGGTTGTGGAAAGACTACAATTGTCTTTGCTCTTGATTATCTTTTCAAAGTCATTGGCAGGTTAGCTTTGAGCAACTGATACTCCAGATGATTCATGAAAAATAAAGGAATTTGGGTTTGCTTACTGTTTGTTCAAATCTCAGGAAGTCTGCCTCAATATCCATTGATGACTTTTATTTGACAGCAGAGGGTCAGGTATTTTTGAAGAAAGAAAAGAGGGGTGGGAGGTTGCGTCTCATTATTCTTTATATTTTTGTTTTCTGATTGGATATTGTACTATTAAGCTAAAATAAGAGAAGAAAATCCAGGAAATGCGCTTTTAGAGGTAGCAATCAATTCTTTTCCCAGTAATTCAACTGATAGTTGATTGTAACTCTTAAGAAAATTGAAAATACTTTCTTATCAATAACATATTGTTCTTCTGTTTCTGGTCGCTTATAGTTACGCGGAACTGCAGGCTGTCATGACCTTCCATTCTCTGTTGAACATAGTCTGCTCTGACTGAATCGAGTAAAGAAGGTGATTCTTCTCCATCATTCTTTTTCATCTGCTAGAAAAGCATGCCTGTTTTATAATTATGCACACCAAAAATTGTTCAGGTATGAAAATGAAGCTACCCCGATATGATAAGGTGCACAACCGAGAAAATTGCTTTCTGTGTTCATTATTTCCCCTAAACCAGTAGTTCAAAGTGGCTCTTCAACTTGTTTTGGTTGCAGTCTGCTTACAATGGAAAGGGTGACAGAGCCAATCCTTCAATGTGGCCAGAGGTTGAGGGACCACTTACAGTAAGTCTGTACGAGGTTTTTCTGTTATATCTTGCAATCAGTGGGCTTAGGTTAATGCCAATTCGGGATGCTGATACCGTATGGCCCATGTAGCTACGTGATTATATGATAGATGTTTGAACGTATCAAGAATCAAGGTCGCACAAATGTTATGTTGAAATGTTTTCTATAAGTATTAATAGGGTTTGGATGTGAAATCAGTAAGTCAAATCCAAAGGTAATCAGTTAGGTGGCATTTGTTGGTTTTGTATAGAAAACTCTAAAATATTATTTTCACCTTGCAATTGATTGGGATTTGGCTTTGTCATGTAGGCTGTTCTGTTTGAAGGTTGGATGCTTGGTTTCAAACCCCTTCCCGAGGAGGTTGTCAAAGCTGTAGATCCACTGGTTAGAGGACAGGATATACATCTTTTGTTAGGCTTTGTTGATATTACTTGTGCTGTGTACAAACTTCATCGGTGTTTTTCATCCTACTAATTGGATCTCAAATGTTAATTTCCATTAAACAGCTGGAGACGGTGAATAAAATCTTGAAGCGTATTATACATGGTACAAGTTCATCAAAGCATGGATAATTATCAAGATCAAGGATCCGAGCTCTGTCTACCAGTGGCGTTTGCAGGTTGGCTTTCATGTTTACATCATCCTGCAACAAAAGTACAGTCTCTTTGTTCTTTAAGTACTTTTGTCATTGTCACTCTGTAATTTATAAGTGGTCCACTGAACTTGCAGGCTGAGATTGCCATGAGAGAGGCGGGGAAGCCCGGAATGTGATCTATGTTGACTTGTATTAGGATTCCTACAATTGTGGGATTCCTACCATATTTGGTTTCCTAGTTTAGGATATAATTATTCTTTCCTTATTCTGATAGGATTGTATATGATTGTATATATACCTTTAATTGTGAGGAATATAATATATCATTGAAAATCATTCTTTCTTCTTCGCACCAAAGCCAAGTTAGAAAAAAAAAAAAAAAAAAAAGAAAAAAAAG
>JADOBS010301697.1:0-12529 GCA_015708375.1 Cydonia oblonga
AATACAACCAATCTCAAACTAAGGAAAACTTAGTTCCTAATTGGTCCCCAAATCTTAGGAAATTAATTTATTTAGTCCAACACCAATATATGTCACACATGCACACACAAATCACCACTAACGTCAAAGGTAAATTAGTCTTTTCACAACCCTTTCCGGGACGGGCTGTAACAGAATGTTTGATCAAAAGTTTAAAAGTTATGGATTTTTGATTAAAAAAATTCAAATTTGAGGCATCTATATCAAAATGCCCCTAAAATAAATCCTTGCAAAAGGTGTTTTTTCACATAACGACACTACGCGCGGCATACATAGTTGTTTTTTCCCTTCTACCTTTATGCATACATGAAGACATCTTTACTACAAAAACAATTTGCACGTGTTCTTCATGCATGGATTTTATATGTCCATAATTTTCTATATTAGATGGTAATAAAATTAATTTTCATATTTTCATGAAATAGATAAACTGTCAGAAAAAAATTAACAATATAACTTATGTTACAGAAAGATTCCACACATGCTAATCCAAGATATACAAACACAACTGTGAAATTAATTTAGCATATCTTATTGCACCTACTTTCGTCCTTTTTCTTTTTTTTCTCTTCTCTTCTCTTCTTCCTTCTGCAGACACAATTGTAATTGCAGTAGAGCAAACAAAATCACACAAAATGAAAACATAAAATAATAATTACAATTTAATATTTATTAGTCAATCAACTATATGTTTTTAATGCATTCTTTTACATTGTTCATATGCGACTAACTGTTATGTATGTTATTTCAATTAAAAGAACAATTAATTTACTCGCGCGTAGTGTGCCACGATAATTTTTCTTTCTTAACCAAGATTTTTTTGTTGTAGGTGTTGAAACTTCCGTTTAGAGTGTTAGAAATAAATTTTAAATGAAGAATGATAGAATGTACTAAACTATATGGTATTTCTAATAAGATCAATCCAACAGCTCTAAGAAAAATGTAGGAAAAAAATCCATGAATAAGGCCAAATAAATCAAGCATGCATCAAACCGCAGTTCCTTTGAGTTTTGCTAGTAATCAAATGTTCTGAGTCCTATGACTTGCTGCAAGGCTATCTTTTAATTAACTGCCAATTTATTGTGATTATTTAATTTGTCAAGGTGTGTTAGTAGCTTTTCTGTCAAAAATAAATTTTATTCCTAATCTCACTTGACTTTGCTCCCCCACACCTAACGCATGTGCTCTGTCTTACATTAAATAACTTAAAACACTCCTAAATCACACTAGCCAGCCATACAAAGGCACCAACCACATCAAATATTAGGACGATTCAGGTAACCAAATTCAAAGAACAAAGTTCAGATGACAAAATGGAAAGAACACGATTCATATAATAAAATTCAAGAATAGGATTCGGAGGATTTGAACAATTTGTGATACCAATTAAAGAAACAGGTGTTCTAATTCCTTTCCTTGATTTCCCTATTACTCTAATTCATTTATTCTCTAATTTCCTAAACCCTCGTAGTCCCTACAAAAAAATTGGTAATCTTTTTTTTTTTTTGGTCTAAAAAATATTTGGCAATCGTTTATGTATATTTCAAAAATAAATATTAAAATAACAGAAAAGTCAAGAAATAGATAATATTAATCAATTTGTCTGGTGAAGTTTTGGTGGTTGTATTACCATAAACATCATGCATGCATGATGAGAAACAGCAAATAGAAAGGGGGACGTGCAACGTGGTGACATGTAAACGCAGACGAAGTAGGGTTTGTTTATGCCCGAGTTTCCCGCGAAACAGAGAAGCATGACGTGCCCTCTTTCTTTCTCTCTGCCCCCCTCTCTCTCTCTGTCGTCCCAAAACAGAGAGCCCGTCCATCACAGACAAATCTACACAAATATTTATCAAAACGTTGCTGTTTTCTTCCTCCGTTTCTTCTCTGTTCCTCCTCTGGTACCTCACCATTCTTTAAATTCCCAGGTCAGTTTTCACTTCATCATTTTATTCAACCTGCATTTCTTCAACTTGTATCATATTTCCGTTGATCTTCTTCCGTAAAAACTGATCCACGCATTGCTTTTGAGATTTGTTCTAAGTGATTGATTTCTATATTTATTATGTGTTTTTAACAAGATGTAATCATCCGTATGGTTGGTTTTCATTTTCTATTTTGGTTACCCAGAAACCAAATAGATCTTAAATTCTTGGTCTTCTGTTTGATTCGTATTTATATTTATTCATAAATTTTGGACAAAAACGAAACATTTAGGATGCAGTTTAAAGGCTAATCTTTCCTTTTTGTTTATTGTAGATAAGTTGCTGTGGGATTTTTTGGAATTGCAGGATTAATTGTGTAGAATATTAGCAATTGGTGGTGATACATGGGTCGTTAATCTTGCTGTGCCACCGCAACTTGAAAAATGATGTGTTGCGGGGGTGCGGAGGAGGAAAACATCGGCCCGCCTGCTAATCAATACACCGCCCCACCCAGAGGTGGGAATACATATGGAGGAGGAGGAGGTATTTATTTTTTAATCTTTCTTAATTTTAAATCATTTGCCATATTGTGATTTATGAGGACCATTGTGTTGGTGGTAATTATTAGAGGACAATTTCATTCAAATGACAAGTTCTAATTAACCATGCAATGTTTAATTAGCTTGTTTGCTAGGTCAAGTCAAAATCCATTTCTTAAGCAAAAATGCAGCTCCTTACTGCTAATTATTGAGGAATTTCATTATGGGCGGCAGTATTAGCAGTTTGGTTGTCCAACTTCTTAGCTTAAGTCTATTAGACAATTGCTCGACCCCTAAAACTAAGGCCTCATGAGGCCTTTAGGATTGGATAGGAATGGATAACCCTACCGATCACTGCACACCTGTAGGAAAATTTCATCTCACGGATTATTAAGTAAGTGGTTTTGGGGTTAGCCCAAGTGGTGACTGAGGGCGGGCAAAATCTAATATATCTGGAATAAATATGGTGTGGAATGAGGTTGGAGGTTTGATGTTGAGAGCCTATAGAAACGAGAGCTCTGATACCATGTCAGACAATAATCACATGACCTTGTCAAAGATTAAGTTGTTAATTAGAAATAACAAATTCAATCTTTCCGTATGTCAAACATATTTTCAACCTTCATGCATATGCATACTCGGGTCACAAACTAGCATGCACCTCGTCAAGCATTACAAACCATTCCATTGTGTTGCAGGCAATGACAGGGGAGAGCCAAGGGGTTCTAATACGGCCAAAAGCGGAGCTCCACAGAAGGTCTTACCCATCGAAATACCATCTATGTCTTTGGATGAACTAAATAGGTTAACGGGTAACTTTGGTCAGAAGGCTTTGATAGGAGAAGGTTCTTATGGCCGGGTTTTCAATGCAAAATTGAGTAATGGTAAGGCTGCTGCAATAAAGAAATTGGATACGGGTTCATCACAAGAGGACTCTGATTTTTCAGCACAAGTAAGATTTGGGACCTTATGTTTTCTCGACAAAGACAATGTTGCATATCTTACTTAAAATGCTGGATCAATCTTGTGCAGTTATCAACAGTGTCAAGACTTAAGCATGAGCATTTTGTGGAGTTGATGGGGTATTGCTTGGAGGCAAATAACCGAATTTTGATATATGAGTTTGCAGCCATGGGATCTTTACATGACATATTACATGGTATACTCAGTTACATAATTTGCTTTTGTGTTTGTTTCTACAATTCGTTGAAAATCGATTCATTTTATCCACTATTTCTGCTGCAGGAAGGAAAGGAGTACAAGGGGCTGAACCGGGTCCAGTTCTTAGTTGGAATCAGAGAATTAAAATTGCCTTTGGTGCAGCCAAAGGCCTTGAGTATCTCCACGAAAAGGTTCAACCTTCAATTGTTCACCGCGACATCAGATCTAGCAACGTCCTGCTCTTTGATGACCATGTTGCCAAAATTGCGGACTTCAACTTGACAAATCAGTCATCAGACACAGCAGCGCGACTGCACTCGACTAGAGTCTTGGGAACGTTTGGCTATCATGCTCCTGAGTAAGCCTCGGTTATTGTTTTCTGAATGTTTGATTTGATTCTACTAATCTAATATAGAAGGAACATTACTATCTTAGAAGTTGTATGTTAGCTTGATCTTGATGTATTTATGTCCCCTATAATGGTTATATATAGATGGATATATTACATACTAAGTTTTGTATTTTTAGACTTAATGTTCAGATTGTGGATTTAGATCACATTCAAACAAAAATCAACCTATTAATGGTCTAGATTCATATAGTCAGTGTAAACATAATTAAGCATCTTACCCTTGTGATCTCCCAAACACGGTTGAGTAGATACATATCTTGCATAGAACCCGTTATATAATCTGCACTAACTCTTGCATTTTGCCATCATGCATGATATTTTCTCCTTACATTTGCTTTGTAATTTCCTCCTTTAATTATAAAATCATTGCTTTTAATTTTATTTTTTATTCAGGTATGCGATGACGGGACAAATTACTCAGAAGAGTGATGTTTACAGTTTTGGGGTTGTTTTACTAGAGCTTTTGACAGGGAGAAAGCCTGTAGATCATACAATGCCAAAGGGGCAACAAAGTCTTGTTACATGGGTACACATAAATTTCTCAAGACTCTCTAACTTGCTTTTAGCAGTGCTTTCTAAAGCCCTCTAATCTGAATCCACATACAAATTAAACACTACAGGCAACTCCAAGATTGAGCGAGGACAAAGTGAAGCAGTGTGTTGATCCCAAGCTAAACAATGACTGCCCACCAAAGGCAATTGCTAAGGTTTTTGCTTTAAAATCCTCTCTCTTAACAAACTTACTATGAACAATCTAGGAATCCCATGAAAAAAGAAGAAGACCAAATTCACATTCTCGTAACAGTTATAAGGCTCGTTTGGTGCCTAGAATTGGAATGAATTGGGTGACTCGTAAAATTCAAGGTATATTGAAGGTAGAGGTGAATGATTTTTTAGGGGATCATAAGGGATTGGACAGTTTCATCTCTTCCAGTTTTTCATTTTTTTATTGGGAAGGATTGGAAGGGAATAAAGTTTACTTAACAAGTGATTAATCTTCTACATTCAAGTCGGAAACAAGTTTTCACTTCTTCCTTCAACATAACTTGAATATATTGCACCTAAACACCAAATGAGCCCATAGGGTAAAACCATTCACACTCCTAATTTCTCATAATGCGCTACTCCTTCTCTGAGTGTTTTAATATTACTATATATTAATTTCGGAGCACAGGACGACATACAAAGAGTGTGAATATTAGTGGTAGCTCACACCTGCGTGGGTGACATTAGCCATCGATGAGCGTGGGTATATTATACCACACTATAGTTAGATGATTTGATTGGAAACCCGTGCTTTGTTGTTTCAATAAGGCAGGCGTACCTTAGGCTATTCAACTTGATATGTTGCTTTCTAAAACTTTGGTTTTCATGCGCAATGTCTCAGTTGGCAGCAGTGGCAGCACTTTGTGTACAGTACGAAGCTGACTTCAGGCCAAACATGACCATCGTTGTGAAGGCTCTACAACCACTGCTAAACGCAAAACCTGCAGGCCCAGAGTCAAATGCCTAAGCATATATACTCTACCACGTGCGTGCATGCAGAATCAGCAACTTGTCTTGTGTACGTGTGCTTTGTAACCTATCTTTCTTCTTTGTAATCCTATTCCCACGTCATGCTCCACTGAATCGATACACTGTCGATTACAAGGATTCGTTTTGAATTTGTCATTTATCTAGTTTGATCAAGAAAGCAGTCCTAGTTATTCTCTAGTTCAATCAACTTTCTTGTATTTGCTTTTTCATTTCTAAATCTCATGTCACTTAAAAACGAAAACGTTTAGAAACTATGATTCAGATCAAACAAATATACCATCAACACATCTACAAACTGTGGATGCAAATATCTGCCATGGGACGCTCTGCTTGAATGAGATTTGTGATATATACTTGAGAAAACTTGCAACCAAAAAGCGGAGTTAATGGGAGCCTCGGCCACAGTTGTGTTTGTTGTATGAAATCAACACTTGAGTGCGAATAATTGAGCTTGTAGCATAAAGCTTTGATGTTTAGAGCCAAGTGTGGCTATTTTAGAAAATGACCTTACGTGATCTGCAAGGGACTTGCAAATGACAAGTGTTGAGGAGCCTATGTACGAGGCCCTTGTTGAAATATTTCACATCGATTGTATCTTAAAAAAAAAAAGTTTAAATATCCTCACCCCTGGGGATGGTGAGAAAAGATATATTTTACATCTCAGATGGGCTATAATTGGAGATACCATTGTTTTTTATATAGAAGTTCCTACCACTTCAACTAATATTGAAATCTTTTGTGATAAAACCTCATACCTGTCAAACTGTACATATGATAATTAACTAGTTGGGAACAATATTAGTGTTGTTGGAAGTGGACCTTTAACCCGTCTCTTATAATCTGAAATAGAAGAGAAAAAGAAGGTTATGGCAGTTGAGCCATGACAGCGTTGGCCTAAATATAAGGTAGCGTGTGCCATATTTTAGGAAGTGAAAAGGTTCACTACCAAGATTGATTCAAAAGACATTTAAAAAAAAAATGCTTTCAACCATTTTAAAAAGCAAAGTAACCTAAATAATTAAGATGTTATGTAACGCCATATAATGTATCAAACTTTATGTGTCGACAGAATGACTACACTATGCCATCCCATCCTAACAAAGGCGCAAAATGTCAACATATACCACAAGGGACAACAGCGCTGCTCACTAATCAATATTTAATTTAATTTAATTTTTTATAATACCACGCGTTAGATTATTGGACAAGATATCATAGCTGTGGGCACATGGAATTGAAAATCGAAATCGAAAACCAAATCAGACCGTACCCAACGCTGCGATTTTTGCGGTTTTGAAATAGTTTCTTTTGAAACCGGACCATAGCGGAGGAAAACGGTTTGATTTCTATTAGACTTTATTTAACTAAAACAGGTGTCAAAGTCACAAGTCCAAAGTGGGCAAGATGGACTTGACGCAAGGTAGAAGGCGTAGGTAAATTGTGAATACTTTTTATTCATCTGACTAAAAACATATGCAAGACAACTTAAAGTATGCATGATTTGACTATTTTGTGGGCTAGACCGATGCTGATAATAAAGAAATCCATCTAAATTGAATGCCGAAAAACATCAATCTTGAAATCTTCTACTAAAGGTAAAGAAATGTTTGGTGAAAAATTCATTGTCAGAAGACATTAAGGTTCAGATTTTGAAGCGAGAAGAGAAACAAAGCCCCAATTTCTTTATAAAAGTTTGCCAATATTTATTAGATAATTGCTTAGGACTTCCAGGAATGTATGTTAGAGTTTACAGACAGATCGGTTCAAGTCGGAACGGAATGCTTCAGTATGCATTCCCCAGACTCATATATACCCCTTGCATTTTTTTTTCTAATATAAAGAAGTGAGAAGTTTTAAATTCAATTTTCGCCAAAGAGAATTTGACCAAATTATTGTTAGTCTATTAGATAGAAGCAAATAAACATTCGATAAAAGTGTAAAAGCACTTACGTGAAACTATGTCGTTCGAATTTGACTCTTGAGAGGGTTGGTATGCGAAGCTGATTTATACGACCTTCGTCGGGTTTTCCATTCTCATCGTCGCTACATCGCAAGCCAAATGCTACTTATAGTCTTAAAATTAGATATAGATTAATTAATGGTTGAATAGGTTTAAAAAAAAAAAAAATCAATCAATTACACTTCGGGTAAATGTAATTTGAAGTATGTGACAATTTGGTCAATATTTTTTGGATTCATAAAAACAATCATAAATTTACAAATCATTACACAATAGACCCCGTCGTCAATCTTACCTGTTTGTTATATGACATAATACTAGGCTGACCAATTTTCGACTTTTGTACGGCGAAATCGATGTAACGTGAATTACCATATGTCAAATAAGCAACAAAAAAGAATTATATTTTTAAAAAAAAATCCCATCAATTAGAAAGAGATTGAAAAAAAACGACTTACATGGGACTCAAAATAACATTCATGTAACAAAGATTCTAAAAGACATTAGACGCTAGTCGGACGGCGAGTTGAGGCTTAGCGCCTAGGTAGACTAAGCAGATTTAAGTAAATCTATTAGATTTCATATAAATAAGTATCTGTTTATACTTAAAATATATACAATTTCATTATAAACTACAAAATAGAATGACATACATATTAAAGTATTGGAACATAATGAAAACATGGGGCACATGCATATAATGTGTATTCATTTAAGTATTCAACAAGTATCATACAATTTAATGAAAAAAAAATGTAAAATGAAAGTTATCTATTTTCTGTCTAAGTGAGTCGCAACCAAGGCGGGTTTGGACGGATTAGGCGGGTGCCTAGGCGGTCTAGGCGCCAAGTCTATGCCCCCTTTCTTAATTTTCAAATGTCCAAGCATTAATCAGAGTGGTGGCTAACCGCTTAGTGCCTAGGCAGAGCTTAGGCGGTGCTAGGCGAGGATTTTTAGAACAATGCATGTAACTCGTAAGTACAGAGCATCCAGTGCCACTTCAAAAGATAGTTGTTATTTACTAAAAAAAGTAGCATTTTTGACATAAATTGTTATGTAAAACACCTCATTGCAAAAATAAGCATAAAGGATGAACAATATTTGACTCAAAAATACTGAATACGAGAAGAGAAAACTTTGGGTTTTTTATTTATTTATTTTTTTTGAGAAATGATAAGGAGACTTTCAAGAGTGAGGCTTTATGTCATTTTATATTTCTAGCATAATGTATTATAATATTGACATAAAAATTAACGTTAAACTGTGATGTGACAAAAATTTCATATAAAACCCCACTTTGAAGGAACAATTTTGGTAATTTCATTTCTAATGAACAATTTTGGTAATTATGTGGGAATAGTAGCGACACAATGTGCTTTTCTTACCCAAACGAACATAAATTTTTAATTGTGACGGAAATACGGATGATACATCACGTATTTTTATATAAGTGGTGAAATTTTTTAATTTTTAAGGTATTAACCTTTTAACACATATATCCAACCATTTATATAAAGACACGTGGTGTACCATTTCGTGTGATAGTTACATTGAAAAATCTCTACCAAACGACGAAGTGGGCCCCATAAGTCAGATACAGACGAATAGTGAGTACTGTACAACTAGGAAATTATTTTAGCTTGGGATTTTAAATTAATCCTGTTAAATTAACGGAACAGTATTTCTCTCTCCCTCTTCCTCTCTCTCTCTCTCTCCCTCCCTCTCTCTCCCCCTCTCCTTCTCTCGCTCATTTCGTTTTAACCGTGCCTCCCTTATATAGCCACCATCACCAAAGCCTTCCCCTCTCTCTCCTCTCTCTCTCTCTCTCTCTGCAAATATATACGCATCACCAAATCTCACCGTCCTCAACCAAAACCCCCATTACATCCCCTCCCTTCTCAGTTCTCACCCTGAAATCCAATCCAATCCAAGCCAATCCAATCCAATCCAATCCGTTTCATTTCAACCCACTATCCCAATCGGATTCACCTCCGACGCAATTCATTTCTATCCGAGAACCATCCATTCCTCGATCTATAATTCCCAGATTAATTCTCCTTTTGGTTTTATTGATTGGAATGCTCGATTTTCGATCGGATTGAATCCGAATCAGACCGCGAACGCGTGCCCGGGGATGGGAAGAGCCGGTGAATGAGAATTTTGAACCAAATATGCCCGGTTTAGCTCAGAGAAATGACCAATTCAGTGATGGTTCGTCGCCCATTTACTCACTGTCTTCGTCCAACGGATTTTGGTCCAAGCATCGCGACGATGTTAGCTACAATCAGCTCCAGAAGGTACTTCATATATATATATATATATATATATTTTTTTTTTTTCTTTCTAATTTATTCGATTTTTGCTTTGATATTGGGTTGATAAATGAGATTAATTTGGATCACTTTTTTGGTATTGTGTTTGATTAATGAATTTGATGGGTGTTTTGAGTTTGAATTGGATCTTGTACTAACAAGTTATGAGGTTGTACATGTGTGATTGTTCATTGGAGGGCTAGTTTTCGTTGGAATATCGTTGTTTCGTTAATCAGATCCACTTTACTTGTTTGTGTGTGTGTATATATGTCCTTAGTGAGAATATAATCTTGTAATTATGTATTTGAGTTGATAATTGCGTAATGTGTGCCGTTATCGGAGAGCGTTTCTCGATACGTTCTTGTTTCCAAATGGCTCTTCATAAGCGAGGTAACGGAAGAAAAGTATGTGCAAAAGAAAGAAAAGTTATAATTTTTTTATCCCGGCTGGATAGTTGAAATAAAGCTGTCTGGTTATACCAAGTCTAGTGCATCTTTATTACTTAGTTATGGTAAGTCAGTAACACTTACAGGCTTGGACATAAAACCTAAACACAGACGCACACATGTAGACTCTTTCATCGTCACAAGGATGCAACGGGTAGAAAAGTTGTGTTCATTGCTTCTTGATAATTGATATACATTTCCCAGTCTGTGGTTCATTTGATAGTCTGTGGTTGGGATTGAATAAGAAGTTCCTTGTAGTATCAATAACATTTGGCAATTTACGGATTGTATGATAACCTATAATTATGCGGGCATTTTTTTTTTTTACTCATTGATGACTGACAAGTCTCTTACGAAGTTATATCTACTTTTGACGTAGTTTTGGAGTGATCTGTCGCCACAAGCTCGACAGAAGCTTCTCAGGATTGACAAGCAAACACTTTTTGAGCAAGCTCGGAAGAACATGTACTGCTCTAGATGCAATGGGTTACTGCTTGAAGGTTTTTTGCAGATTGTCGTGTACGGAAAGTCTTTAAAGCAGGAGGGAACAGGAGGGCAACTATCCTGCAACAGGTCAAGGGCCTCAAAAAATCAAAAAGATGGTGGATCAAGTATTACTAATGGGTGCCATGATGAAATCCCAGATCCATCTGTCCATCCTTGGGGTGGTCTAACCATAACGCGTGAGGGGTCGTTGACACTTATTGATTGCTATCTGTATTGTAAGTCTCTCAAGGGACTTCAAAATGTAAGTTCTGATGATTTTATTATTTCATGAGATTGCGTTCAAGCCAATTTTATTCTAGTAGCTGAGTTTTTTGCTTGAATCAGGTGTTTGACAGTGCACGCACAAGGGAACGAGAACGTGAGTTGCTTTATCCTGATGCATGCGGTGGGGGAGGTCGGGGTTGGATAAGCCAAGGAATGGCAAGTTATGGCAGAGGACATGGAACAAGAGAAACATGTGCATTGCACACTGCTAGGCTTTCTTGCGATACATTGGTAGATTTCTGGTCAGCACTCGGAGAGGAAACTCGACAGTCTCTTCTTAGGATGAAGGAAGAGGATTTTATTGAGAGGCTCATGTACAGGTGTTTAGCCATTTATGTATTCCTTTCTCATGAAATTCAATATAAAATAGTGGAAGCGATGTATTTTTTCTTTCTGGTTGAAGGAGCGCTGTATGTTTAGTTTTGGGTTGTGGAGGAAGTTTCGGTTATTACCATTGGGACTGCATTATTAGTAATGATATTGAGGATGTTCGGCCTGGTGCAGCTAATAGGGAAGAGAAAAGTAGCTTCGTTTGGTACAATAGATGCCCATTATTAGCTGATGCATCCTTGAAGGCTTTACATAGGCCTGAAACACTCTTTTTTTTCTTTGAATTAATTTGAATTTGGGTTTGTGCACATAGTAAGTATATTGATGGTATTTATAAATCCTCACCAAAAACTATGCAGGTGAACAAAAAGGAATAGCGTGAAAGATTAATCTACCAGTGGCTTTTCATTTTGCAACATCTGGCCGTTTGTATCTAGCATGAATTTATACGTTGTTTGGTCCTCTAAAACTGCTTAAAATTGAGTTATGTAACTTATTTTTGCAGCAATTACTTCCTTATGTTTAGATATCTTAGCAGTCCTCATCGGTTACTTTTATTCTGGTTGTCTTAAGATTTTGATGTTCCTGTCACAGGTTTGATAGCAAGAGATTTTGCAGAGATTGCAGAAGGAATGTTATTCGTGAGTTCAAGGAGCTAAAGGAGCTGAAGCGCTTGCGGAGGGAACCTCGCTGCACTAATTGGTTTTGTGTTGCAGATACCGCATTTCAGTATGAGGTCTGGCATCATATGTTTTTTAATTTTTGAATTGTCTCTGATTTCTGTTGTGATTTTTGTGTTCTCTAAATCTTTTTAGAGCAAACTGGTGAGATAAAAAATTTGGATAGTTGGACCTTGTTTATTTTTTAGCATTTTTAGTGATAAGTACAGATGATGTGACTGGCATTTTGTTCCCTTTTTTGCTATCATATCAGGTATCTGATGGCACAGTACAAGCTGATTGGCGCCATACATTTGCCGACACTGTTGGGACCTACCATCATTTTGAATGGGCTGTTGGAACAGGCGAGGGAAAATCTGACATTCTGGAATTTGAAAATGTTGGCATGAATGGAAGTGTGAAGGTTAATGATCTAGAG
>JADOBS010301698.1:0-12529 GCA_015708375.1 Cydonia oblonga
AATATGCATGTCTCTCTCTCTCTCTCTCTCTCTCTCTCTCTCTCTCTCTCTCTCTCTCTCTCTAAAAAGAACATGCACACACAAGGAGATATCTGGCCTCCATTCTCTTGGAGAAGGGTAAAGGGGAATAGAGGCAAACTGTAAAGAAGAGCAAAGAGAGGTGGGCAGCTAATGCATGATTCGATTCTCTCCTCGGGAATCGCTTCCATGCATGAATGACTACGACTTAACTTATTCATATTATTCCTCAGGCTCAGGGTGTATTTGTTGAATTCTTCCTCATGAAATCCTAAAAGGAGATGTCAATTACTCACAATTACTCTTAGTTCTACTTTTTCTTTTTGCTACATTTCTTACTTAGTACTATTTTTTTTAAATATTATATTTTTTAATACAAGATATTTCACCAAAACGAAAATCCTCAACGTACATGTAAGCCTCGTTAAAATTTGACTGGCTGGATAATCCCATCATAACAGAGAAGAAGAAAATTAAGAAATGAAAGAAAACAATGGAACTTCTGTATTTCTTAACAGAGAATAAATTGTATTCTTACAATATATATGACTGGATACAAATGAATTGAAAGAATGAGTATTTATACTCTTACAGAGCTTAGACAATAAACAACCTTCTAATATAACTTAACAAATCAATAACCAATACTAATGACAAGAATCCTATGTAGTATACTGTGGCATTTAAGTATATTAACTGTACAAGTGGTTGTATATCACTATCAGAAGATACGGCTTGCCCCACAAATCTTTGCACGATGGAAGAAATTTCGTCAGGTAAAAGACCTTTACTAGACTGACTGTTAGGGTTTACTCAAAACCTTTATACGACGGACTGTTGTCGTAGGGCAAGTAATATGCAGTCGGGCAAAATTATGGCGAGAAGATGGAAAAGAATTGGCGCACAACAACAAAGGGTTTGATCCACGAATTAAGTATTCGTTGGCTAGGAAGGATTTGCCTAACAACATGGTCCGTCGACTAAGTGTATTGTTGGTGGTCAAAAGTCCAATAATGACTTGTAATAAATATCCACCGTCACCAACTTTGCTCGATGTTTACCTAATACTTTCTTGACGCCGTTGTTTGTCAGCCAAATCTTTATTCATCAAATTATAATTTCATACCTTCATCTTCCTTCTTCTCCTTAATACCTTCATTTTCTTCTTTCTACTATGTGCCTTCCTATTCATCTTTTTCTTCTTTCTACTATGTGCCTTCCTATTCATCTTTCTCCCTTCTCCCCTTCTTCTTTGGTTCAAGACCCACTGTTTCCACTACCCAAACCTTACCATTTCACCACTTTCCACAAGGTCATGAAAAACACCAATAGCAAAGTCATGACTATTATGGTCGGAGGTCTAGGGAGTACATGGAGGGGATATTATTGTAGTATGGAAGGACATGGTGAGGACACCACCGTAGTGTAGAAGAAGGTGGTGAACAAAAGTTACTCAGATTTTCTTGCATGTGAAAGAACATGGAAAGGATACCCACCATAATGGATTAAAAGCCCTAAATCCTAAGGCCTTTTCTCTTGAAAGGCTTAGCCCTGTTTGTAAAGATCAGGTGGCATTGGATTTGAAAGTGTTTCCTTGTGACTTCACGGCCGAGCTTTGTTAAGGGAATCAAATAAAGACTCAAATGGGGTTGTTCCATTGAGAGAGAGAGAGATGGGCGTCCTATTCAAAATAAATTCATTAATATAAAAGAAGTGTATTTTTGGAAGTTTAGTAAATTATTTTCGTGTCCAAGAGAATGTGTGAAAGTAAATTGGATGTTGAGAGAAACAAGGTATCTAGAAATAAATTTGGGTGTATAAAGAATCACTCTTTTAGATTTTTTGCATTACTAGTCAAACTTTCTTTCTGTTGGGTTTACGACTCAAAATTAGAATGATGCAGAAATTAGGTTTGTGTTACCTATTTTTGCTTGGTGTCCTTTTTGGATTTGGATTTGATTTCTTGGTTGGATTTGGATTCCTTACTTGGTGGAGAGGTTATCTATTTGATTAGGATTTGGATTTACTTCCAATTAGTATTATGATTGTCATTGTAACCTAAGTCCTATGCATTATAAATAGGACCTTAGGGTTGGTTTATTCATGTCCCGTCACCATTGGTTTACAAGTTTTTTGGTTTATGGGTGGAGGTCACTGTTTGGAGGCATGAGTGTGTGGCAAATTCATGGCTCATTCGTTTGGCAGTTTGGTGAGAATCAATTTGTGAGTTTGTGAGTTAGACAGCTATTTGGAAGAGTCTCCTCCGTTTGTTAGAGTTCTCTACTTGTTTGGATTATGGTTTGTAATTTGCAGGATTTGGGTTGTTTAGTGAAATTCCTCGCCGTTCGCCCATGAACATAGGCTTTACGCTAAACCACATAAACCTCTTGTGTTTTTTAAGATTATTTTTATCTTTCGCATACAACATTGATATTTGGTATTTTGTTAGAATTTGCTTCCGTTTGTGCATAAAAGTATAACACTTTCCTACTTTATTCTAGCCCCTAGACAATTATAAGTACAACTCTAAGTTAGTAACACTGTAACGGTTTGCATTGCATTTTATGTCTGCCAACTCAGTAAGACCTGGTTTGGTACTGAGGTGATTCTGAAAAAAGTTGGTATAAAAAAAAACTGACAACTTTTTTGTGTTTGGTAAACATTCAGTAAACATTCAGCTTCATCTTTTTTTTCACAGTTTTGGGTGAAAAAAAACAAAAAACAAGAAGCTGCAAAACCCAGCTTTGAAAAACCGGCTTTTTCACATCTGTTTTACATAAAAGTTTACCAAACACTTCAAAAGCACTTTGACAAAAAAGTTTACCAAACACTCTGCTGCTTTATTTCACAGCCGCTTATTCTCACAACACAACAGAAGCAACCTTTTTCGAAAGCATAGCAATACCAAACCAGCCCTAAGTCCGTATTTATACTCCTTGTTTGGTTTTAAAATCTCGTTGTTAATGCTGCTTTATTTCACAGCCACTTATTCTCAGAGCACAACAGAAGCAGCTTTTTTCCAAAGCATAGCAATACCAAACCAACCCTAAGTCCGTATTTATACTCCTTGTTTGGTTTTAAAATCTCGTCGTTAATGCTTAAGGCGTAGGGTTAGCTATCATGTTATAACTCTCGAGTAGGATCAATACCCTAGAACGAAACACTATCCTATGCTCTGAAATGGTGCTATTTAACCCTAAATTGTAGTTTTGAAGTCATTCATATCTTATGCTAATAAATAATAGTATAATACCAACATCAATATATACTGAAGAAAAAAAAGACCTTAGAAAGCAGAATCAAAACAGCCACCAAACTCCCGGGGTGGGACCAAACACAGAAGGGAGCTTAAAGAATTTCTCCTACGCTCCATTTTGAGCCAGGCAATTATTGTTTTACTTTGTTGTGCTATGGATTAAAAAGAAAACAAATGGAAGCTCCCATTTAAGAGAGCAACGTACATGAAACAGATTCACCATCACATGGCATTTCGATCCAATAACTTGCCATGCGAAGAAAGCCTTTCACACAACAATGTATTATTGGACAAAGGATGCCACGCGGTGCTTAACTTGTTGCATTCAAGTTCCTCTCCCCATTTGGAGTTTGAATTGTTTCCTAGGGCAATTGAGGACACAATAACACGATAACTGATTTCATTGAAAATTTTCATTATATCTGGATGCAAAATACAGGTGGAATTTGCACGATAATTGTCCCCTATTTACTCAAAAGTTCAACACCAGCAGCAATTTCCAAAACACATTTCATTGCATATAAGGCGCGATCCGTTTTGGCATAACTAGATTTGGCAAAACAACACAGCATATCAAGCTAATCCAAACACTACACGGTATGCATTCGCCAGAGGACTTTCTCTGAGATTGCATTACGAACCTTTTTGGCTCCTACTGCCAGAACCAGCTGGACTCCTTGCACTGACAGATTCAGCTGGACTAAACATTTCCCTGTGACCAAACGGAGCACCCCCACGGAGTACAGGAGATGAAACTGGACAAGGAGATCCTGAATTTGTCTCAGCTATTCTATGCATCTCGGTTTCCAAAATCTTCACTTGATCGGTGAGCACTGCTAACTGTTTCAGCAAAGGCCATTCATTTATAAGTATAGTTTGCATGAGAAAGACAACTACATCATAATGTCACAAACTAGGGACAAAAAAAATCGAAATTTGAGCATGGCCAAGGACCATAGGGATGGAACCCACCATATGGTAAGTCATCATGTACGTCCAGTCCTAAAGGAAAGGCACTTTGAGTCGTAAATGAGTTTGTAACATAAAATACAAGTTTCAGGTTGAAATTATAAAATGGCTCAAGCTCAAGATGGAATTTCAAATCAATCAAACTCCGTTGAAACTCCATCAAACTTGAGAACACTTTTTGAGATTAACATAGCATCCTTACTATCTACAAATTGCATGGTATTATACCCGAGTTTCATTCTCTCTTAACCGACATTGCAGTGCACTTATGGCAGGACTCAAACTGCATAGGATTCGAAGAAAAGTAAGTACAACACCGAAAACAGTAAAAGACCAGGCATAAACAGCTAATACAGAGATGGGAATATAATTCTGACCAATATTCGATTAATTTGCACATGGAAGACTGGTACATTGATGTGTGATGTATGAAAGTAAGAGGATGCACTTTCCCATCCCTAAGCAAAACCAAAGCCAATTAGAATCAACAATGGGTTGATTAGTATAAAGTGATGGAATATCAATGTATCACCTCATATTTTGCAAAATTGCTTGGTTATAAGCCACTCGCTCCTCTTCATACAGTACTTGTTGCAATTCAGCAAATGACATTAAAGGTGAATCGAGCTTAACAAGAGATGAGGTTGGTAAAACATGAAGAGGAACTTCTTTCCTGGCATACTCAGCACCACTGCAAGCAAAGAAGAAGAGATAATAAAAATTAAAAATTGCCTTTTAGGACCACAGAATGGAATTGGACATTGTTTATTCAGCAATAAATATAATTGTGGAAGATCTTGTTCTTTGTTTTCATTTACTGCAGGGGCTTAAAAATATAGATCTTAAAATCAAAGAAATGTACAAGAAAATAAAGTGATATAGCCAACTGAATAACTCCTCCTAGAGACACCAAAAATCTAGAATTCAAACTATCCACGTCAAGGATGCTAACAAGCCCATCGGCTCCTAATAAAGATGGAGAAGATTATAGTGCTTTAATGAATCACACTCATTGCATTTCATAAAAGCAACATAAATACACCCAACATTTGTATACCAATTTATTAATATTCAAATTGAGATCTCAACTTCAATTTGGAGCATGAAAACATCCAGATGCTAGAACTAGTAATTATTCTTCATATGTGAGTGAGAGGTGTAAGCGGATTACGTAGAAAACAACTCATCAAGCATAAACAATCGGGAGAGATAGGAAAGAATCAGGAATGAAGAGGAACAACATTATTCTCACAGGGACCCAACAAACAAAACACTAGATCATTCCTCCAGTCAATTGGTTTTTAGGTAACAAAGTGGATTTAAAGCAGGAAGCCAGAGACTTGAGAACCACTAAATTCTGGAAATTTACTCAATTCCTTCGAACGAATTTTAGATCACTAAATTCTGGAAATTTACTCAGTTCTTTTGAACGAATTTTAGGCAGCTATAGCAATGCTGTTATGTCTGCTGCCAGAGAAAATGTCCACACTTGGAATCTATTCTACAATTAGCCAATTACTGTTGTTAAGACACTGATAACATGCTAGGGAATTATACATATTTCATGAATCTTGAGTAATGAGAACAGACTTAATCTTACTTCATTTTAATTTGTTTGGGAAGTTTTATGGCAAAAGATCTGAATTCCTGTTACGGTACAACATTTAAGGGAGCAAATGCACAAGTAGAAATTTGCCCACAGGTTGAACCAAAGGCAAATTACAAGCATTCCCAGCGCCAATTGTGGTTTCACACAATAACAATAAAGAGGATAACAGGTATCAAGTACAAACTCATGCATACCTCATATCCAAGTTAGAACGGTGCATTGCTTCTTGCATACTCTCTGACATATCCATGGGATCTATATCGCCAATGACGTTGCTTGAAGTGTCAATCTGGTAGTTTCCTCCAACTCTTCCTAGATGACTTGCATCAGCATTGGCAAAGAAAAGCCCCAGGTCTGAAGACCTCCCCCCACCCTAAGCAAATCAACCATAATTTAGGTATTGCACAAAATGGACCAGCATGAAAATGGTATCTCCTTTTTTTTAGAAGAAACAAACATTTTATAAAAGAAAAGAGAAATACACAGAAGTGGATAAGAAATCCACCATTTACAAGAACAAGAAAAACTCTCAAAAGGATTTGGCTACAGCAACAATATCTGGACAAGCAAGTTTGCAACAAGAAACTATCACAAGTAGAATAGAGGCTCATTTGAATGGAGCTCCTATCACATCCTCTGATTTGAGGCACCAACAAAAGCAATCAGGGAAGAACCTAAACTCACTATTTATTTTCTTTCTTTATGGCCCTATAATCTAATGGGTCACACGCCTTCTTCCACGACTCATATATGAGATGGCCACTGAGTTTGTTGGAAAGAATAGCTGGAATCACGAATATTATCTGTTACCGGCCAACATGCACTACTTATATTAAGAATGACCTACTGATCAAAATGAAGTGAATTTTGCCACTTAGTCTCATTATTCATATTTCCAGTGCCACGGAAATATGAATAATGACCACAAAGATCATGGGCCATCAGGCACAAAACCTAAGTTTTAAATTTAATGTGAAAGGACAGAAAAAGAATTTCATTATTCATGACACTTCAGGAGATCAACACAGTATATACTTGAAGAACTATAATCATGTGTTTATTCAGTGAAACAATTAGCGAGACTGCAGCTATCATCCCTCATCAACTAACATGTTTTTTCTCTTCCTTTTCTCAATTTTAATAGAATGGATCTAAATACCTTTATAGTTCCAGAAGTTCTTGAATCAGCTGTGTCTTGTTCAGGACTCCCTGCTCTAGTTAAGGTGGATCTCGCTGGTGCATTTTCTGAGGTACTTAAAGACGATTCAACATCTATAACTGGACTTTTATGTACAGGAGATAAAGATATAGGTCTTGACATGTGATGCTGCTTCCCATCCGAGGACTGAAAAGCAATGACTTGGATTCGCCCAACCTGAAAATACTGAGTATGAATAAAGAACATATTCACAAGCAAATATATGCATATAAGGTAGCTTCACTACTTTACAAATACCATTTATAATGCGAACCTTGTTTATATCTTCACTAAAGCAGGAAAATATGAGCCCGATAAACCCAGAATCTAGAAGTTGATACATTGCCTGTGTCCGCACGTCTGCACAAAGTAGAACATAGCTGTAATATCGATCTCCAACAACCGACTATGATAGCATGTCTAACAAATAACCACATCTGATCCAAATGTTAGAAAGAGTGAAACACTTGTTAACAGATTACTGTTGAGTAATAGCATGACATATACAGAGACATATGTGCATCACACTCATGAGCCACAGATTAAACCATATTTTGACAATATCTAATGGTGGCCATATGGCGATTTATTAGAAACATTAGCTTGCTGCATTGTGTACAAGGTCAGTCTTTTAATTTCTCTACTTATCTGTCAAGTCTCCTCTATCAACTCATTTCTCTCCCTTGGACCATTATTACCTTCTCTGCATCTTCTTCCTCCTTGAAACTCCACAGAAAGTACTACCAAACTGTTGTTATAACACTACAACCATCCCTCCAATCACATCAAGGCCCAAAAAAATTACAAAGAATAAGTTCAAACTAGCACTAGACAAATTTGAAACTTCTTAACCTTTTCTTCTATGTCTTCCAAGGATTGTTGGTTTACAGTTATTCAGATACGTGTTTGGGGACTCTGAGATGGAAAAGGATGAAGTTGAAGGATGGTTTTTAAATTTGGAAGTCTTTCTTTCTTCAAGCCTTTTAATTTAATAAGAAATTTCAAAAAGTAAACTCTGATGCAACACGGTGATCCTTTTACATCATGAATTATTAGCTAGCATGGCTTCCAACTCCATGTTCCATATATCCGCCCCTGTACTCTTGGTTAAAAAGGGACAAAATTCCCTGATCCCAAAATCAACCAATGACTTTCCAGCCACCCCAAAGTATTGAATAGAACCTACATATCTGGACAGAATGTGTAGACTCATCATGTTTCATACCACTCCCAGAAATGTGATTGGTTATCAAATGAACATGTTTCAGGTTTCTACCAATTCAGTAGCTGTTGATACTTACCCATGCAGTAGCCCAACCTCATGACGAACAAAAGTGAACAAAATGACAAAATGACACAAAGCATGGGTATTTAGATAATACTCACCAACATGAGATGGAAGAACTGTAATATGAGGATGTGAATGGTACCACCCAATCACTCTAGTTGTTCTTCCCGTTGACAGTGTCATTCTGTGGTATAGAGTTAAGTACACAATATCATGAATAACCCTCAAAGGTAAAGATAATAAAAGGAAGTGCTACATGCAAATACCAACACTACAAGTATAAGTAGACATAATATTATAGAATATAAATGTTGAACCAACGGCACATATATGCAAATTTCCAGCCCGCATAAAACTCAAAGCCCGAGCTCATGCATCTTAGAGTTTTTTCTTATTGCATGATTTAGATTGTTGAGCGCACCCCCTCCTCTTTTTTGGATAAAAATTTTCATCACCATTTAAAGCAAGACATTAAAAACTATGTTAAACAAAAAATCCTAATACATGGAATGAGTATAGCACAAATCTAACACAACCGTTTATGGTGACTGTATTACACTAGTTTAAAGAAACTAAGGTTTCTGGTCAAGGGGTCCTAGTAATAAAAGTTAAGCATGTCTTTGAATATCTTCCTTCTTCAGGTCATCATTAGTTTAACAGATTGTACTGAAGTTCATTGAGGAAAAATTCACCAAACAAGAAAATTATGCTCATTGTGAAAAGACTATGGTGCTCTCCTTAAACCAGAGCACTTTCATACTTGGAGATCATCAACTGTAATGTTTACCATGAGGATATTGAGGGAAACGGCAGCTATATTTTCTCTTTCCGGTAGTAATGTAACTAACTTAGAGATCTGAAGGATCTTTTCGTTGTTTTTCATGTGGTAAGTATGCAAATATCAAAAGATACGAATATAAAAGAGCAAGGAAAAAAACACTTTAAAACACAAAGGATATTTCGGCCTGGGCTGATGCAGCAGCCAACTGCTCAGGATTAGTCTCCACACGATCCTTCCTCCGATCAGATCGTGTCTGAGGTGATGCTCCCCAAATTAGTGCTGTCACACCGCCATTTACAGAGTTCTGAAATTCCCACCATCATGGGGGAAGAATATAACCATAAGACAGTAGGTAAAGATATGATATAAAGGAAAACAAAACAAAGAGGAAAAATACAAATTACAAAAAATTCGTTTTATAAATCACAACTGTATTCAGGTTTCCATCTATGTATCACCTTCAGAAAATGGAGTCACAAGAAAAAAAGTGATAAGACCTTCTCATTCTGAGTAGACTGTAAAACATACAATTATTTTTCACAAGGGTATTTGAGATATGCTGAAAAATACTTGTAGAGTCGCACATCAGTAGGCCAAATACTGGGAGCATTCCACTTAAAACTGGCACACCCAAGAAACCAACATAACAGGTGATACAAGAAACTGCTTCAGCTTCAAAACTAGAATCCTAGTATGGAACATCAGACACAAGCCTTGGGTCCGGCTAGAGTGAATAGCATTACAATAGAATTTCAACAGAAGGGATCTTAGAGTACACATCAAATCAAAGATCCAGCGGACTGTGGAAACATATTGACAGAACCATTGATTTATAACTCTTTCTCAATTAGATATTAGAAATCAGCAACCAGATAGTGTGGTGGCTGTGAAACCTGTACTGGATGACTGACTCAACTAACCTAGTGCAAAAGAACGCCTTATCTAACTATTCACAGTGAGTCTCTAACTCCCGAGGAGCACCTAATACTCATTATGTGCAGGAACAAATAGATGAGTTAGACTGCTGATTTGGTAAAAAAATCAGGCTGAGGCTTCCTTTATTGTCAGTATGAATGTTCTAATGTTAGTCATATGACCTAAAGAAGCTTTCCCATTTAATTTTATAATGCACCTAAGATTTCAAAACTTACTTCACTTAACAAGCTGGTAGCTGAATGAGAATAAATGAATAGCAGTCATTTGAAATGCAAAGATAACAACTCCGAGAAACCATAGTAGTTTAAAACAATTTCAAGTATCTCAAACAAACCGCAAGGAAAAATTCTGTACTCATTTCCCAGATTGAACTTGCTGAAGTACCATCTACAGTGAGAAAAGAAAAGAAAAAAAAAAAACCCCAAGAACTCATCTAGTTAAAAGAAACTGAAAGCAATGACTACTATGACTTAATGCAATCCAAATTAGAAATCGAAATGGACCCAGAATTCCTCAAAATCAAAAGAACTAATCTTTCTAAACTACATTGTAACCATCTACCAAATCCCAGTAGTCCAATTTTACACAATCCTAGAAAATAAAACCCAATAAATTACTTAATTTTGGAGAAACCCCATTTCAGAAAACAACCCAAAACCCATAATTTTGCAAACAATTCCAACCCTAAATTCATTCCACGCATCAACATGAAGCAATTTTAATTTTGAACACCCACAAAAAAGAGAAGAATTCAGCAAACAGTAAAGAAAACCTAACATGCGCATAACAGAAATGGAAGAAGCTGAAGAAATTGGAAGACGAAAATGGCAGAGAGTGTAACCTCGATGTCACCAAGCAGGAGGCCCATGATCTCCTCCGTCTCGGTGGACAATGCGTGAGTGAGGCACGTCAGCCAAACGTCCTCCGACATTTTCACAGACGTTAAAGACATTCTTTCTCTCTCTCTTTCTCTCGCTAAAAATTGAGTCTCTCTCTCTTTCTCTCTCTACTTGAAGGCTGGGAAGAAGAAGTGGAAGAGCAAGATACTGAGTCCTGAATCTTTTGGAGGCTGCAAAAACGCAACGGGCAGTGACGAGTTGAACCCTTTTGTCCCCCTCCCCTCCCTCCCTGTTGAAACAGTGGAAGATCTCGGGCCCTTTCTTGGGCGGTGTTCCTGTACGGTACGTTCCAAGTGTTTATTGTGGTACTCATGAATCTGACGCCGTGGAGCCGGCTTTCTTACACAAGTTTCACCTTCTCCTTGTGTCAGAAAAATAACGGAACAGATCCTTTTTTTTTTATTTTAGAGATTCCACGATCGTGACCGTTTATCATACATTGTGCAATCAAAAATTATATAAATAGTACCTAAAGAAATCTAACCGTACGATGTACGATGAACAGTCACGATTATAAGATCCTTAGGATCCTTAAAAAAAGAATCTAGCAAGGATCCCTAAAAAACGGATCCAACTATGATCATTTTTCGAAAAATAACACATCAACGTTGTCATGCACTTCACTCTCTAGGTTTTCATGTATCCTTGATTATAGTTAATTGTTGTATTAAAAATAGCTATAAGAGAATTTAAAGTTGGGAAATGTTTAAGGAGATTTTTTCAAAAGTGGGACTTTTTATAGGCTCTCTGCCACCTCAAGTTTTTGGCACAATTCTTTTGCCAATATTATAAAACCTTGTGTAAAAAACATGAGGTGTCAGAAAATCCGCGGACAATCTTACTTTGAGAGTCTCCTAGAGTCTCCTTAGCATCTCTATTTAAAGTTTGATTGTTGAAATAAAAGAAATATACGAAAGACATGATGATAAGAGAAAAAAAATGAAATGTTTAGAGTGTCCTTGTATAAATATGGAGGGTTTTGATATAGGCGTCTTAATTTCGAATTTTCTGAATCAGCCATCTACAGCTTTTAAAATTTTGATCAAATGTTTTTCTACTAATTGTTAATTAAAAAATTATGATTTTTATTATAGTTAATGTAGCATCCCACATCGCCCAGAGGAGTGGATCATGTAAGTCTTATATGTATATTCTCATCTCTACCTAGCACAAGGCCTTTTGGGAGCTCACTGGCTTCGGGTTCCATCGGAACTCCGAAGTTAAGCGAGTTCGCGTGAGAGCAATCCCAGGATGGGTGATCCACTGGGAAGTTCTCGTGTGAGTTCCCAGAAACAAAACCGTGAAGGCGCTGTCGGGGCCCAAAGCGGACAATATCGTGCTACGATGGAATCGAGCCCGGGATGTGGTGAGGGCCCGAAGCAAGATGTGACAGTTAATTTACCCATTAATTCACAAATTAATATCACAAATCTCCTAGAACAACTGACACACCTCGACCTGGAAAGGTCGAAGCATGCTAGCCATCACCGGGAGGTAACCTAACCATAGGGGTAAGTGATGTGAAAAGTGAATAAATTTAAACTAATTAGAACTAATTATACTAAGCAGTGAAAG
>JADOBS010301699.1:0-12529 GCA_015708375.1 Cydonia oblonga
ACAATATATATATATATATATATATATATATATATATATATATATATACACATATATATCTATATCTGTTTGTGTGTGTGTGTGTGTGTGTACTAATTTAGTTGCTTAACATTTCATGATCATAAATGTGAAAGTCAACATTCAAATCAACCAAAATAAAAACAATGCTTGTTGAAAATTAGAATAATTCACTGGTATACATGGAAGTGGATGCGATTAGTTACGTAAATGTAAATATTAACCCAAACAAAACCCAATGTAGTAGATTCATAGTTTAAGAAAGAAATAGCTGAAGAACATTGGAGTGACCAAATAAAGTAACAAGAACATGACATGAGCATCAAACACAAAAATGTATGCAGTGTGAGAGAAGACAGTACATGTTCAGAAGTGGAAGAGAGCTCCATTCTGGAGGAATGGTACCACTTAGGTAGTTGCGCGTGAGGTCGCTGAAGGAGAAAGAAAGAAACCAGTTGTCTCATTGACAACAGACATAAAGGTAAGCTTTACACGGCACAAAGTTATTTTCTTTTTACTTTAAATAATGTAAACTTGGAGGGGTAAAAGTGTGCTTACATTTCTTGAAGATAGGTGAGATTTACCAGCTCTAGTGGGAGTCTTCCTTGCAGATCTTGGGATTTTAGAATTCTGTGTTTCATCGAAAAACATGGTTTCAAAGATTAGTTGCAAATTAATAGATATCCATTATGCATCTATACTATGACTAAAAGGAAAAGCTGCCATATAAATGAGACCAAACAGGTAAAACAGTAATTTATCATAGAAAATACTTACTTTTGGTCAGGGAATTAAATAGAAAGAAGGAACTGGTTTTCTTACTTTAAAACCGAAGGAAAATGTCCAATGTTCTTTAGAAAGAATAAAACTTGAGGAATTACACAAACGGTAAATGTGTATTTGTTACAAGCGCACTATGAATCATTATTTCATTTACTTTGTAACTAATAACTAGGTTGATACAGAGTTGGTCGTGTATAAGAAGTATGCAAGAATCATGTGACTGAAAAATTGTACGTTGATCAAGTATGCAAGAATCAAGCTTCAACACAGCATAGCAGTAATACCAAGTCCTAACAACTGAGCATTGCTGGCTCATGGCCAGCTCAAAAACACATTACTGTAGTAATTGAGCAAATTGGTCACATCCCACGAACTCGATTTTGCAGATAAGCTTAACTTGAATTGCGGTACATGGTAGGTTGTAATTGATGTTTCGTTGGTCATTCAATAAAAGAAATGGATTAGTCTTTCTACATTTCTTGAATTTCAAGGCACTACAAGGTCTTATTAGACCAAGAGAACTTCCAATTGGTAGCTGGTTGAAGAAAAATTAAAAATCTAGAGGGTCAAGGATTTGGGAAAATGGAAACCCCACTAGGGTCTAGAGATATCAGAATTATGTTGGCTTTGTAGCAACTGGTGGATCACAAATTCAATATGACATGCCCCGACCTCGATATTCCCCAAACACCAGGATAGGCACGTGTTGGCCGACACCCGAGGATGACCAAAGCCATTTAGAAATAAATCAAATTTACGAATTTAATGGTAATTAATATGCATTTAAGGAACGTGTTTCAGAGCATACAACTAATTTAGAACGCTAAAAGAAATAATATAAAATTGAACGAATAGAAGAAATGGGTCCTACACTGAGAGGACTCGAAGATGCCGATGCAGAAGTGCCTTGACGCTGGGATTGTATGCCTCACTTCTAAGTCCTAAAGGGGGCGCAAAACAATCATAAGTGGACCAAGTTGATATAAATATAATAAAATAGTTATCAACATACTAGCCCCCAGGTTTTATGAAAACACATATATCATGATAAAAATAGGTTTTTCGAAACCTAGCATGCCGTGGAATGTCTCAAATCATAACTCACATATATCGTAATCACTAGTGAATGTTCAATATCCCTCCAGGCCCTGTGCTAGCTCCCCATCTCTGTGCCAATTGCCAGAGGAAAATCACCCCCAGGCCTCGTGCTAGCTCCCCGTCCCTGTGCTAATTGCCAGAGGAAAAACCCTTCAGGCCCTATGCCAACACCGTGACCGTCGCTCGGGACAGAATCTATCCCTCGTCCCGTAGCAGAATTGGAACCACTAGGTAAGTACAAAACCATTGAACATACATATATTTGAAAAGAAACGTCATAGTATAAAGTCATCCATCATCTATACTATAAAGAGGTGTTCGAAATATGTTCTAAACATTATATCATTATCCATAAGATATTCTATAAATAACCCGGGTTATAGGAAAGATAGTAATAATTCAAACTAGCCTCAATAAGCATGTTATCTCATAAAAAGTTTCATAAAATGTAATCATTAAATCATGCTTTTCATATATGCATTTGTACTATTAAAATATGCATTTTTAGAAGGGGTCCACTCATAGTACTTTGCCGCTGAAGAGCCACGCAAGCTAGTGAAGACGGAAATAGCCACAATAATTAAGGACATAAAGGGTCCAATTAATAAAACTATAATATAAAAATTGAATTTGGGAAAATGGACGTCGAAAACGAATTCAGGACGTTGAATTACCCTAAGAAGGGTCCCGGATAAATTTCGTAAACGTCAACATAAGAATATTCTAGAGAATATTCCTTGACGAAATATTCCCTAATGGAATATTCCCATAAAAGATATGGGCCGGTTAGGGTTTAGGGTTTGAAAGGTTAAAGGGTTTAGGCTTAGACTTTTAGGTGGGTTGGGTTTAGGGTTTAGTTGGGTTTAGGGGGTTTAGAGTCACGGGCCTAATGCCTGACTTCCAAACGGCCTAAGGGCCTTAAGCCAACAAGGTTTTGGGGTTTTAAGAGAAAAGGGCTTAGGGCCCTAACAGACACGACCTAAGGGCCTTTAATTTAAATAAAATAAAATAAAACTAAAAAGAAAAGGTTTGGGCCTTGGCTTTTAAACTAAAAGGGTCTAGGGCTTTCACATATAAGGCCCAAAGGCATTTAAAAGCAAAAATAAATAAAACATAAAAATAAAAAGAGTTGGGTTGGGCTCAGTAGGAATGGCTCGAAGGCCTGGGAGGTTTCTTGGGCTGGGTTTTGCGCTGGAGAGGAAGGTCGGAGTTTCGGCCGGAAATTAGACACATTTTAAACACTCATAACTTTGTCAATGCTTAACAAAATCAAGTGATTCAAAAAACAAAAATCATAGTTCTCGATGAGATGAAGAGAATGGTACCTTGCATGACGTCTAACTTACCGTGGCTTGGCCCGAAATTTCCTCGAAAGAGGCGGTGCTTGTTGGAAAACTATGGAAGTAACCCCGAACTGGTTCTTCTTGCTCTTTGTTCTGTCCATTTGATTCAATTTCGGTGAGTTATGTGGATGCAAATTTCTGCCTTCTTCTTCTTCGACAAAATTGCACCTACAAAACAATTAACACCTTAGGTCAAGGAAAAGAGCCTCATGCGCCCACGATGAATTGGGGGGGGGGGTTTGGCCGAAGAACCTCCGATGCCAAAGTTAGAATTTAGAGAGAAAAGGTGTTTGAAGAATTTTTTGGGAGTTTTGCAAGAGTGTGGAACTTAGGTTTTTAGAGAAAATGGGGTTCAATATATAGAGCATAGCCAGTCCCCCCTTGGAGAAAAGGTGGCCGGCCCTTTGGGGTATTTTTGTGTGAAATGGATGATTTAATTGGTAATTAATGGATTAATTAGAAATAAATCTATTAATTAGCCAATTAACTCAATTTATATGGAATGTTTTGAAGGTTATGGAATGATTAACATAAATAGCTAATTGATTAGCTAAAAAAGGGAAAAGAGTTAAAAAATATATGGAATGAAATAGGTTTTGGGAGTTACCTTGTAGGAGGTATTTAATGAGGATGAATGAAATAGGTTTTGAATTGTTACCTATCTTGGGCACTTTTGACTTGGTTGAGGGATGATTGCCCGCTGCTCGCGCGTAGGAATCCCGATGTGCCTCAAGGGTATTTTTATCCTCTTTTATCAAAAACCCACTTGTTGCCTTGTGATTATTTTTGGCTCCACAAATGCCCCCACACCTATTAGGCTGTTCGTAGGAAAGAGCAGCATGTGTAGATATCTTCTTGCTTTAGGAAATGTATGACTGCTTCTTATTTTGATGTAGATTCCCTCTTTAATAGGAAATTAGGTTATTCTAGGAAAGGGAAATAAATTTCTCTCAAAGCCTATTTAAGTCCACCTTAAGTGGGTTATTCAATTAACTTTGGAGAGCGATTTATTCTATCCTACAAGAAAGAGAGCTTGGAGGATATTTGTTCCCCCTCCTCTAGCAATTTTCTACCTCTTGCTTGTGCAAAGGACCGTCTTTTGTTGATTTCTTTGTCTTCTCCTTGCCGCACCGATGTAAGAAAAATTAAAATTTTCTTGTCTTCTTCTTGGATAGTGCTATTACGGGGCAGCTGGGGTGGTGCGACACGTCCGGCTGACAGGGGCCAGGGGTCGGCTCGGCATGGGCCGATGAGGTGTTGTGGTAGGGACCACTGCTTGGGCAGCTCGTCTTGGCTAGAGCCAAGGGCAGCTTGTGCGACTAGGGTGCAGTGCTAGGCGAGCCGCATGGCTTATGTCCTTTGGGCTCTTGGACCTAACTCTGGCCAGGTTGGCGACTGAGAGAAATAATGAGGTCGTGGGCCTCATGGGCTGCTGGAATGCTAGGCATGCAGGCCTCCTGCCTGCTAGAATGCTGGGTTGAGCTCATCTGCTGAGTACCGTGAATGGCGTTGGCTGCTTAGTCCTATTCGTTGGGAAAAATATGGGCTGATCCCGAAAAAAGAGGTAAAGAGAATGCATTGGCTCGTCTGATCGCTGTCGTGGAGCCTACTATGAATGAAGGTGGAAAGAAGAGATCTTCCCCTCCTGCTTAAGAGATGCCGGTTGAGAAAAAATCGAAGACTTCCTCCGCTGCTAGTAAGGGTGGGCAAACAGGTCCTAGACCCGCGGGTCGGAGCGGGAACTTGCGGTTCGGGGCGGGTCTAAATTTGGGTCCATTCTCTTCGTTTTCGCATTTATTTAGCAATTTTGTCATCTGGGTTTTCGTCAAATTTGATTGCATGTGTGAGTTCACACTTAAGAGCTTACGTCGAGTTCTTGACAGCAATCACCCAAACTACCATCTCATGACCACCACGACTGCACTGCTCTCGAGCTTTTGCTGAAGTCGCTGGACCATCAGATCTTGGCCGTTGACCACCCAATATGGCCCGACTCGGGCGATTCCACGGCATTCTTGACTCGATCGACTACCTCATCGCCACGATCTAGGACTGGTATAGACTCCCATGGCCACTGACTTGTCCATCGCCGTTGCGCATGTGGGTTTCTTTTGGAACAGGTCACTCTTCCTCTCCTTGACTCGTCTTCTCCTTTTTCCTTGACTCGTCTTTTCTGGGTTTTTTTTTAAATTTTTTTTTATATAGTTTTGATTTTGTGTTGGTTGGGTTTTTTTATGGTTCTGATTTGTCGTCTTCTCTTCTCTCCCAGACGACTAAGGAAGATGGCTTGAATGGTCTGAGCTGCATCTGGGTTGTCGCTGAGGAAACGGGCTCGACGACTGAGGAAGACGACTTGAACGACGTTGTCCCTTTCTATGATGACGAAAAGAAAAAAATGTAATAGGAACCGTGGACCCGCCTCGAACCGGCCCGTTTGAAAAGGGCCGGGTTATGTCTGGTTCTAAAACTCTAAAACTCTCTACCTGGCCTGGCCTACCTCGTTACATGTTAAAACGGGTAGGTCCGGTTCCTTCAAATTTGGGCCCCGCCCGACCTGTGCCCAGCCTTAGCCGCTAGTGAGGATCCGTCTGCTGCTGAGAGGCCTGTGATTGGCAAGACTTATTCCAATGGGAAGAAAAATGAGGCTGCTAGATTTGAGCTTATGGCGCATTCCATGTTGAGAATGGCTAGTACAATTGTTGATAAGATTGCTTAGCGTAAAGGTAATCATGCCCCTAGTGCCGAAGTCTGTACCAGGACGTCTGTTGGGAGCCAAGTCTGGTTCACATTTGGAGAGGCTTGTTATTATGAAGAATGATTAGGTGGACTATGCTACTAAAATGACGCTAATTCCCACTATCTTTGTTGCTGAGACTGATTCGCCTACTAAAAAGGAAGAGACTGCTTGCATGGGCAAATGTGAGAAATCCATTAAGCCTGCTTATGGGGTAACTGCTAAGATCTGTGTGCTCTTGAAGCCAGATTTGCTTGAAAACATAGACGTTTGTGCCAAGTTTGTTGATGGCGTTAGAAAAGTTTGTTTGCCCAAGTTTCTTTACGAAGCATAGGACCCAATATAGAAGGACTGCTCTGCTTGCTATGATGCAGATATAGCAAGGCTGCCAAGGAAGTGGCGAAGACTATGGTAGCTGAAGCTTATTCCTCGGCCGAGGAGATCAAGAGGTTGGATTCTGAGCTTGTTGCTTTGAAAGGGTCTAATATTTCTGCCCCCACTTCTCTGTAGCTTAAAACTGCTCGTCAAGAGATCGTTGACTTGAAGACTAGGCTTGATGCGATCCAAGTTAAGCATGAAAGTGTAGAGAAGGAGATTGGATGTTACATACCTCAGATTTAAGATCTTGAGTTTACAGTTTTTGCGCTTCGTTTCGCTGCTCATGCAAAAGATGAAGAGTTGATTGCTGCTTATAATCAAGTGAAACACTTCAAGAGAATTGTTGATAGGCTTGAACCCCAAGTATTGGAACTTCAAGGTGTATTGAAGATCAACGTAAGTCTGAAGAAGGAAGTGGATGAGCTGCAGCGCGTCCATGTTGGTATGCTCGAGGAAAATGAGTAGCTGAAAGGTGAGACTAATAGGCTTGAGGTTTCAAGACCTTCAATATTTCTCTGGAAGACTTGCTGGCTTTTACTTTTAAGGCTTCCATTGGTGAAGTAGTTGGAGAAGTTAGTGCCCAGGTTGGGGCAGCCGGGGGTGAAGCACTGGATAATGCCGCTGCTAAGAGCGTCGCGGCTTCTGAAGGTGTGGCCGACTGAGTAGTCGTGAGATGTCCAAGCTGCTGAAATGTAGTCTTCTAGGTAGCCTTTAATATTTTCTTTGTTTTTCCTTGTAGCTCTTGTTTTGCTTGAACTTTTTCGGCCTTTGCTAGTTGTTTATCAACATGATTCCTTTGCTTTCCTTCATCTTCGCTTCTTTTGTTCATGCCCTAACTTTTAGACTTTATAGGCCAGTGGCAGGCGTGCTACTTTTGTATAAGCAGACAGGCCTGCATAGCCTATGCAGCCATAGTTGTTGATGTAGAACTTTGCAAAGTTGTTAGCCATAGGGTTGGCAACCGGATGCCTTACTTACAGAAGCATACAAGTCAGCATAACCATTAGGCTATTAACCTTGGCTTTCTCCAATTCCGTAGGTTGCGTAGCAAGTATCACAACACTTTAGGACTTGGTGTAAGTTGTTTCGCGCTTGGCAGAGATGAAGCTTATCGACTACGTAGCATGTCGGCAGTGGATAAAGCTTTGTATATACACGCTAGCTTGTTTAACCTTTCACAAGAATGTGCGGTTGTATAAGTCTAGCATGGCTTTACTGCTCGAAGGGCAAGCTATAGGCAGTCTTCTGGAAACTGCAGGCTGCCTTAGTGTACTCGGTAGCAGCTTTAGGGTTCCAGGGCAGCCATCCATCGGATGTACTACGTAATGTGCCCCCTCCGTCTTTAGGGCCCGGTTCCCCACAGATTATGCCAAGAGACCCAAAAATCCTTTAGTTAGCTAAGCCTTGAAAAAGACCATTGTGGTTACTTCTAGAAATCCTGGCGCAAGCCATCATGCATCTTGTTATACTAGGGCAGCCCAGCTCATCCACGTCTGGATATTCGGAGTGTAAGTTTATCCTCCCGCCTTGGAGAGCAGACCCATGTGGGTGTTGGGGAATTGGTTTACCCTCTCACACTGGAGAGCAATTAATTTACCCTCTCGCACTAGAGAGCATGGTTGGTCCATCGGGGGGCGTAATTCTTGCGATAAGTCCCTAAGAAGGGCTCAATATTCATTTGAAGTGCATGGGTGATCAGTTGGTGTAAGCATGCAGCTGAGCCAAGTTGTGATTACTTCTGAATTCCTCATTGAAAAATGAGTGAAACGAACGAGAACTTAGCTGTAAGGTAGGAACTGCATAACAACTGGATAGTTCTAGGCTTGTGAGGTAGTGCCCGTCGAGCTGCTTGAGTCTTCAAGCTTTGATGTAGTGGGAGGTCACACATGGAACTTCTTTAGATTGTAGGCGTTCCATTGCTTTTCGATCTTTTTGTCGTTTCATAGTGGTGAGGGTGTAATTACTCTTGCTGCCTACTCTACTGATCTTGTACGAACTTTCCCAGATGGAATCCATCTTTTTGGAGCCTTCTCTACGGGCAGTGATGAAGGCTTTTCTTAGGACTAGATCTTTGGGCTGGAACTACTGAATGTTGGCCCTTTTGTTGTAACTAGAGAGGAGCTGCTGCTGATAGGCTGCGATGCAGGTGATAGTCTGCTCGCGCTTCTATTTTGCCAGATCTAAGCTTGTTGCCATCTCATTACTGTTCTGCTCATTGCTTAGTAGTAGAGTGGTGATACTTGGCTTGATGACATTGGGATGAATGATTACTTCTGAGCCAAATGCCAATGAGAAAAGAGTCTCACTGGTTGCTCGTCTTTTGGTGGTGTGATATGCCCATAGACATTCGGGGAGTTTGTCTGGCCATTTTCCCTTCTTGTTTGTGAGGGATTTCTTGAGGCAGTCGAGGATCATCTTGTTGGATGCTTCGGCCTGCCTATTGCCTTGAGGATATCTCAGCGTGAACATGTGCTGCTTGATGCCATACTTTTGGAAGAATTTCGCCAAATCTTTGCCCAATGTGGGCCATTGTCGGTGATGACAGACTGAGGGATGCCAAATCGGCAAATGATGTTCCTCCATATGAAGTGCTCTATGTCCGTTTGAGTCGTGGTCGTCTTGGGTTCTGATTATACTCATTTGGTGAAGTAGTCGGTTGCCACAATCATCATGCCTTTGCCCCCAGTAGCATGCAGCATAGGTCTTACCAGGTCTATTCCCCACTTGCATGAACGGCCAAGGACTCGTCTGCGGGTGTAGCTCGCTGGCAGGCAGTGCTGATACCGGCTTGTAGCGTTGGCAGCGGTCACACTTTTGTACTAACTTCTTAGCATCTTAGTGCATGGTAGGCCAATAGTAGCCTGTGTTAAGAGCCTTCTGTGCTAAGGATTGACCTTCGGAGTGATTTCCACAGACGCCTTTGTGGATTGAGCTTACAACCTTCAAGTCATTGGGAGGTGCTAGGTAGCGGAGATGTGATCCGGTGTAGGATCTTTGGATGAGAATGTTGTTCCACATGTAGCGGCGTGCTACCTTGATTTGGAGCTTCCTAGACTCCAATCTTTCCTGAGGGAGTGTGCTATTGACCAGGTAGTCTATAATAGGACTTTGCCAGTTGGGAGTTATACTAACCTGTGACACTTCGACTGCCGATTTGGCCTCTATGTTTGGTTTGTCTAGATACTCCACTGGGATCGAGCGTTTGAATTAATGGTTTAGGGCGAAGCCTAAACCGCCTAGCGCATCTGCGTGGGCGTTGTCTGCCTGAGTAACTTGAGTGAGAGTGTAAGTCAGAAATGCCTCAAGTTCCTTACGTACCTTCTCTAGGAATTATGCCATCCTTGGATGTTTTTGCCGTGTACTCCCCAGTAGTCTGGCTGGTGATTAGCTGGGAATCGAAATGAATTGCAAGTTTCTTCACCGCCAAGTATTTGCCATTCAGAGGCCTGCTAGTAGGGCCTCGTACTCTGCTTCAATGTTGGATGCTTTGAAGCCTAGAGTGATCACCTACTCGGGCATTGAACCGTCTGGGGTGACAATGACTACGCTTGTTCTCGAACTTTTGTAATTGGATGCATCGTCGACATGCAAATGCTAGTAGTCTTGATCGGGTGGAGCAAGTGCTGCTACGGCGTGCCTTGGCTAGGCGTGAAGGTGTGGTCGGGAGCCGTGGAGCTGGAGCCATGCTACATGCAGCAGGAGATGCTCAACTGCCGGTATTGGGCCACTCTAGAATTGAATTATGTAGCACGGGTCGGCTGGGGCTGTGTGACATGTAGCAAGAGGTGGTATTCGACTGCCTGTACATGTTGCTCATATGTAGAATCTTTTGGGACGACGAGGACAAAACTTGCTTCCAAGTATGTCATTTTGGTGTTCGTCTGCCATTGGCGCACCTTTGGGCCTAGTTGTTGTGTTCGTCAGAAAATTTTGCATCCGTCAGTGCCTACGCCTTCATCATCGTGCGTCTGGATTGGGCGGAATAATGCATCATGAGGATGGCTGCGTGCGTTTAAAGGTAAAACTTGAGCTTCCAGGTTGCAACAACTATCTTTGAAGTTAGCTTTTGAATTTCTGGTTGCATCGATGAGAGCTTTTGAACTGTGGAATACAGGTAGTCGGGCCCCCAACTCTTCTCGTATGATGGTAGAGCTTATTGCTTCTTCAGATACCTTTAAACATGCGAATAAGTCCTCCGCTGCTTTCGGTTTGGATAATAGGGAGGTGATGTCAGGTACTTCTTCAAGTCCTTGAATGTGCATCGGCAAGCCTCGTCCCAAAGTGCATGTTTTTCTGCTAAAGCGAAAGAGTCTGCCAGAGTTAGATCTTCTTTCATGATCAATTTTTTGAATAGCTGGTGGTCGACTGGAAGTCCTTTTTGGAAGGTCACTCTAGCTATCGAGTCATTGCATCCGACTATCTTTACCTTCTCTGTTTTAAACCTCTTCACATAGTCGCGAAGCGACTCATTTGGGTTTTTCTTGACGTTGAACAAGTGGTCAGACTTCTTCTTGATTGAGAGATAGAATGAATATTCTTTGGTGAAAACCAAAGATAGTTCATCAAAACTTCGGATGGATTGTGGCGGCAGGGTGTAGAACTAATCTTGCGCCTTGCCTTGTAGGTGGCAAATATCCTGCACATGAGATCGTCATTGTTTGATAGAGGATCATTGCGCTTCGATAGTGCTTCAAGTGTCTCTCTGGGTCTTCATCTTCTTTGAAGGATCTGAAATGTGGCATGCTAAACTTGCGTGGAGGCTTTGCCTGCTCGATCTTGTCTGTGAATAGTGACCTGCTTATGTTGGTCATGTTCCGTCGTAGTGCCTTGTTGGTGACGTCGATGAGTTGGGAATCGCGAAATCGCTTGGTTAAGAGTCTCTTTACTTCTTCTTGAATTTGCCTTTGTTGGGGTAGTGGAGCTCTCGGCTGCCCCCAGTCTTGGCCTGATGGTTTAGGCTGTTCTTCTACGTGCTCAACTCGTCTATGTCTCAGTTGCGGTGTATGAGGTAGATTCCTAACAGGCGAGGGATTTCGCAAGCTACTGGTTAAACTTGAGCCGGATTGAGTGATTGTTTCTCTCCACCTGTCGTGCTGCCTACTCCGATGTGATGTGGATGATACTCCCTGCGGGCCTAGCCACGAATGAACACTTTACTTGGGAGGCTGCTCATGTTGATTATCGGAGTGTGGCCCCAACTGTGAGTGTAGGCTCGTCCGTGTCCTACTTTGGGACACCTCGTTTAGGGCATGTTGCATCTTGGTGCGCTGCAAGAGCTGGTTCACCAAGGTCGTCTACTGTGCTAGGGAGCTCGTTAACTCTGTGACTTATCGAGACAAGTGTTGTTCGCCATTTGGATTGGAAGAGCTTGGAAGGAATGTGTCTCATTGAACAGTGGAAGGGTGGTAGACTCCCAGCGCGAGATTTGAGTGAGGAAATGTCAAATCTGCGAAGAAATGTGGCGAAAATGCCCCGTGTCGATCGTAGGCCCATAAATTTGAAGTTGGGACGGTTGAACTAATCTTGGACCGATTTGGGCTGCTTGGAAGGCCACGGGAGTAGGATGGGCTGCGGGAGTAGGCTGCTTGGTGTGTGGCGCACGTGGGTGTGAGGCTAGGGCTTAGCTTGGCAACACATTAGGCTTGTGTAGGATTTGGGCGGCACATGCCGATTTTCCTTGGGCTTTGAGTGACATGGCTTGGGTCGTGGCCTTAATACCGTGAACCGCCTTGGATGGGACGGCTTAGGCCGTGGTGGTGACACCATGGACCTCGCCACGGGTGGCTACCATGGTATCCACCGCGGTGGTTCCCGTGGTGGAAACTTGTGGTGGTGGTGCCGCTCCACCTACTGTCACATTTAGCCTCGTGGATCACCATGGTCTCATCTCTTGAATGTTGAAATTTTCATTTGTTAAACTTTCTAAGTTTCTAGCCATTGTACTTTTCTTTTACGTTTTATTAAAGAATTTTTGCAAATAAAAACGTACGAAAAATCTACAAATGGACAAGAAAATAGAAAACCTTGGATGCAAGAGTCTTCTATGAGTCTGGGACTCAACTCTCAATGAAAGCACCAATTTGTGGATGCAAATTTCCGCCTTCTTCTTCTTGAACAAAATTGCACCTACAAAACAATTAACACCTCAGGTCAAGGGCTCTAAATTTGGGGGGGG
>JADOBS010301700.1:0-12529 GCA_015708375.1 Cydonia oblonga
TATATATATATATATATACACACATTTTAACATCTCTATATTTTTCACTTATTTTTTTACTTTTCGACTTAAATATTCTACTAAACATGCACTTGTTGTTGAATGAATCATGAATCCGCTTCCAAATACATTATAAAGATTCCCTCAATTCAAATGGAAAATATTTCGAGAAAAAAAAATTTGCATTTTTTTATAAAAAAAACATGGATTTAACACTCAAGGTTTTCAATCAGTTTTGCAAATTCGTAAATAAATCATCGTTCAATCTATTCATTTTCACCTTCAACTCATTATGAAGTTTTGAAAATTAAGGTGATACTTTTGTTTGAGACTCTTGAGTGTAGAACCCTATTTGACAATGTTATGGGCCTCACTACTATATTTTTTTTACTTACTTCTTTAGTTTTTGGCTTAAATATTCTACTAAATATATATTTGTTGCTCAATAAACTATAAAATTGCTTCCAAGTTCCTTAAAATGTTTAAATTAATGCTCATGAAAAATATTTTACGAAAATAAAAAAAACTTGCATTTTTGTCAAAAACCATGGTTGGTTAGGCAGGCTCAGCGCACGCAAGACAAGGCGAACTCAGTTCACGCATAACGAGGGGAACCATGGCACCCAAACAAGGCCCAGGGCTCCGCTTACAGAAAACGGGGTAGGCTACTTGCATGCAAAATGAGGCGAGCCACACGTACATAATGGATATGTTGCACAATTCGAGGCCAGCCCTATGCACGAAAAACGAGGATGGCTTTGTGCTCGCAAAATCGACGCGGGCTCCATGGTCTAAAAAAGTGTGGGCTTATGACATGCAAAACGATGCAGACACCTCACATGTAGAACATTGCGAACCAAGGCACACAGGACGAGGCAGGCCTCCGCACGCAGAACAGGGCGAACTCCCGGGTGCCCAGAAAATAAGTCGGGCTCCACGTACGAAAAAATATGTATTGAAGAACATGGATACGATAGTTTGTTGTAGTGGCAAGAGAAATAATAGAAAAATATACTAAAATGTCTGCAATTCTTGGGTGCCATAAATGACTTATTGGCACCCTCAAGAATTTGAACTATTTTTATAAATTTTTCATTTAATTCTCTTGCCGCTACAACAAATTATCGTATTCATGTTCTTTAAAATATATTTTTCCGTGTAAAATCTATTATACATTAAATATATATTTTAACTTCTCAAATTAAAAAAAAAATAAAAAAAATATACATTTTAAAATCGTGACTTAACACTCATGATTTTCAGCCGGTGCACGGAATGGATACGTCACACAATTCATGGCCAACCCAGCGCACAAAACATGAGGTTGGCTTTGTGCTCTTCAAAACGACGCAGGCTCCATGAACACATAAGGGGCGGGCTTTTGGCACACAAAACAATGTAGACACCTCACATGCAGAATAAGGCAAAACGAGGCACAAAAGACGAGGCAAGCCTTCGTAAACGGAACAATATTTTGCGAAAATAGAAAATTTGTATATTTGTCAAAAAACATGGGTGTTAGGTGGGCTCAACACATGCAAAACGAGGCGGACTCAGCTCTTCAGAACGAGAAAAACCATGACACGCAAAACAAGGCGGGCTCCGGTCTCAGAAAACAAGAGGGCTTCCGACATGCAAAACGAGGCGAGGTTCGTGCACGAAAAACGAGGCGGATACATTGCACAATTAGAGGCCAGCCTTGCGCACGGAAAACGAGGCCCATTTTTACATTGTCTTGGGCCTCATTACTATATTTTTCACTTACGTTTTTAGTTTTCGGCTTAAGTATTATACTAAATATATATTTGTTGCTCAATAAATCGTAAAACCGTTTCCAAATGTATATTGGTGGAATATTTAAGCAAAAACTAAAAAATAAGTGAAAAATATAATAGGGAGGCCCAAAACATTGTCAAAACTGGATCAACCCTCAAAAATACCAATGGAAGGTCTAACATTAATTTTCCAAACTTCATTGTGAGTCATATGTGAAAATAAATAGATTGAACGATGATTTATTTTTTAATTTGCCAAACCGCCTAAAAACTGTGAGTGTTATTAACCCACGTTTTTTTTGTCAGAAATGCAAATTTGTTTATTTTCGAGAAATAGTTTTCGTGAGCATTAAAGAAAACTTTATAAGACATTTGGAAGAAGATTAACGATTTATTGAGCTACAAACGTATATTTAGTAGAATATTTAAGACGAAAACTAAAAAAAAGTACAAATATAGCAATGAGACCCAAAACAATGTCAAAATGGGGTTTCACCCTCAAGAATATCAACAAAAAAGTCATACATTAATTTTCAAAACTTGACGGTAAGGCGAAGGTGAAAATAAATAGATTGAACGATCATTTAAGTAAAACGGACTAAAAACTGTGATTGTGAAGGCACGTTTTTTTGTGAAAAAATTCAATTTTTTTTTTCGTGAGGATTAAAAAAAACTTTATAAGGCATTTGGAAACGGTTTTACGATTTATGAAGCAACAAATGTATAGCAGTAGAATATTGAAAACTAAAAAAATAGTGAAAAATATAGTTGTGAGGCTCCAAACATTGTAAAAAACCGGTCCCGCCCTTCAGAAGACCAATGGAAAGTCTTACATTAATTTTCAAAACTTAATGGTGAGGCGAAGTTGAAAATAAATAGATTGAACGATGATTTATGTATGAATTTGCAAAACCAACTAAAAACTGTGAGTGTTAACATGTTTATTTGTCAAAAATAGAAATTTTTTAATTTTTGGCAAATTATTTTATGTAAACATTAAGAAAAGCTTTATAAGGCATTTAAAAGCAGTTTTATTATTTATTGAACAACAAATGTATATATAGTAGACTATTTAAGTCGAAAACTAAAAAAATATAAAAGGACGCCAGAAACATTGTTAAAATGGGGGTTCCACCAACAAGAATATCAACGGAAAATCGTACTTTCAAAACTTCACTGTGAGGCAAAGGTGAAAATAAATAGATTGAACAACAATTTATGTATGAATTTGCAAAACTGACTAAAAACTTGAGCGCAAACCCACATTTTTTTGTCAAAAATGAATTTATTTTTTTTTCTTTTTGCAAATAGAAAAAGATGCCATCGTTATTCGCTAGTAAGAGTTACGAATAATACATATAAGAAACATGCCTTTCAATTTTAAAGTAAGAGAAAATCACCTCGTCAGTGGTAATCACTAAATATCAAGATACTGTTAAGGTAATATATTTGGTGGCTCATAGCTCTAATATTCAACCAACAATTGCATCAAGATTTGGGACATCACAAGTCACGCAGTAAGAAAGATTCACAGAAGACAGATTATTTTACTGAATTCAGACTGCAATGCCAGCTCAAGTCTAACAAACAAGTTCACAGAACAAAACGATTTAGGTTTCAACAGTTGAACCAGACTCAAATGGTGTTGCAGAATGCTGGTGCTGTTGGTCCATTGGTAACGATGGTGGCGGAGGCACTGCATCATGATCCTGCGAGTAAGGTTGTGGTGGAGCCGGCATATACCCATACGGAGGAGGATAAAATTGTTGATGATATTGACCTTGCGGTGGAGCCGCAGTTTGAAATGTATAATGCTGCTGCCTATCGAAATTGGCATTCTTCTTGCCCGACCCCGCAGACACACTGGGGATCCTGTCCTGGGACGGGATGAGGGCACCCATCCTTTGAGGATCCATCGAAGGATAAAATGTTCTCTCCTGGGAAGGTGGAGGTGGGATGTTGTATAAGGGCACTGGAGCATATTGGTCCTGTTGTAATTGGTTGTGCTGTTGGGATATGACTGCTCGAGGCAACAATCCACCATGAGCTAACGCCTGCTGTGTAGCTCCATTTGCGCCCTCAGGTTCCTCTTTTGGTGCTTGGGGCCTTCCCCAGAGTAACTTCAATCTCAAACCCTTCACTACCAGTTTACTATAGAGTTCTTCAGCCGCCTTTTCTGCGCCTTCTCTCGCCGTGTATGTTACAAATGCACACGCTTTTTGGAGCACCATCCTTATGGATTCTATTTCACCGTGAGCATAAAAATGATCCCTCAAATCCTGCTCAGATATTCTCGCATCAATCCCTCCCACATATAGCGTTCTAATGCTCTCATCCTCTGGTGGTTCCAGGGTGGGCATCTCTCCAGCCTTGTTAAGCAGCTTCATTGCCACTGGATCATTGACTCTGCAGATATGCAAGATAAGAAATGAGCATCATAATTCACAAGAATCACAACATAAACTTCAAAAATCCATCAAACAATTTCCTCTCATAGCTAACAAAAATGAGAAATTCAGTATGAGCTAACAATTGATCCAAAAACATTAACGACATGTTTCCTTACCACGATTAAGTACGAGAATAAAGAGAATCATTCTAATTACTGACTTTCCCGCGTTTACTAACACCCTAAGAATAAAAAATATATGACTTCAGCCATAAAACTGTTAAGCAAATACTCAAAACCAGAAACAGGATCACATAGTCGGGTAGTTGATCCGACTTCCATACCTTACTTCCCCTTCCCAAGTTGCCCCGCAAAAATTCTATCATGCTCCCGAGTATTCAACATTCGCGGGTTTTAACAGTTAGATTTTGGCCATTGTAAGTTTGACCAAAGATCTAACTACCAAAAAATCCGAAGTATAGAATACTCCGAAGCATATTTTAAAATCTCAATTCTCCCGTTTCTAATAAGTAACCATGCTATCAACAACAGAAACAATGATCACCAACAAACAAATACACAAAATTCTAATATGTAGTCATGTATGTTATGAAAAACATACCCGTAATAACGGTCTTTGATGTTCTGTTGTGACAATTCCCCGGTAACTGGCATCTCGTGCCGGTAAGGGCACTCGGCACCTCTCGTGCACTCACCCCGAATGTAGAAACTGCAGACGTGAGCTCGGTTCCTCTTGTAATACGGCTCCGTCCTCTGAAGCTTCAGGATTGTGTCGTTCGGCCGCACCTTCCCGTACGAAGACTCGTAATCTATGCCAGCCCTAGCCTGCACCACATTCACCCAAATCAAAACCAAATAAAAAATGGGCAAAGTGGATAGAGAGAGAGAGAAAATTGAAGTTATACATACCCTTCGATCGTGCTCCTCGGCGAAGAACTCGCGATTGACGTCGCTTCTAGGGATGGAATCGTTGGAATCAATGGCGAGAGCAGAGTCTCGAACCTGAACCGGCAAGCCGTATTCGAGATCCAAGAGGCAGACTTGGCAGACGTTTTTCAACTTGCAGCAAGTCTGGCAAATCTCCGTCTTCTTGTACCGGGCGTCGCGGCCGGGCCTCCACCGGAACACCGTGAAGGGGCGGCTGCAAATCTTGCACTCCTTGTCGTATTCGGCTCTTGTCATCCGGATGTAGGGGTTGTCGCCGAGGCATGATTCGCAGATGATGGGAAAGTCCGATCGTTCCCAACCGTCGGCCACCGGATTTCTCAGCAGCCTGTGCGCCATATGACCCAGCGGCAGTTGCACTCGAACAGAATTAAAATGGGATTTTCCCACAATCCTTTTCAAATTCTTGGTTTTATATCATTCATTGGATTGGGCCTCCTAGAATTCGGTCGGGTTCTGCCCACCCGAAAACGAGTTACGTGTTGGACCCGACCTTTTAGAAATCCTTCCAGAATCCGCGAGAAGTGACAAGTCTTTCATTTTATATTGTTCTTATTTCACCTCTCAGAGAATTTCCACCCATTTGCCGGATTTGAGTTCAGGAGTTGCCTCTACAGGCCTTGTTCTATTAGGACAAAAGAAAACTAAACATTGGGCCTAGAATTTCGAAAGAGAAAAGGCCCAGACCCAGGCCCAATTCCAGAAATAGTGCAAAAATCTTGTAGCTCCAGCAGAAAAAGTCTGAACCCTAAAGCCTAAAATTACTCTGATAGCTACTCAAATCTTTTTGAATCTCCATATCAATCTACTTTTTATCTTTTTCAATCTTCTATTATTTGCAAGGGAAACCAAACCAAACCCAACCGTCATGGCTGGTGACAAGCATTGACAATAGCGGCGAAAAAAACAAACGATATCAGCTGGAGGAGCGTACAGAATTCCCACCGCTCTTAGCAAGAGGAGACTCAGACTTATTACATTCATCGATAACAATATGTATGACAGCAGAACCGTCATGGCTGTCCACATAACAGAGATACAAGTACGTGGATTCCTTACTCGGTACAAGTCACATATCTGCCACAGACCAAAGATAAGCTTCTGCCTCCGTAGCTTGTTTCTCGTTCTTCCTTTTGAACATTCCCTTCTCAAATCCTGCGAGACACAGAAGGCACTGATCAGTAAATTCCGAAATAATATGCACATGTTTGCCCTCAGTGTATCATGCAACAGAACAGAGTAAAAGAAAGGACTCAAATGCAGAATGAGAAATGAGAACCAACCGTTACTGCGGTCAACTCCATCCCAATGTCTTCCTGGTCTTATACCGTATCGATTTGGTGCAGCATCCAATCCTCTTTTTAACCAGCTGTGAACAGGAATATCCTGGGGAATAATGAATCCAGATTCCTTCATTTTCTCATCATCCCCCAAGTTAGAGAGAACTGGTTCGGAATGCTTTTTCTGCAGCATGACAGCAAAGCAAATGTCAAACTCAAAACCAGTACTAATTTCGATAATTCTATACCCTACTACATAGCAAACCTAACTTATTACCTTTACCAAATGTGCCATGGGATCGCCCCACCTTGTTCTCTCCTTCATGATTTTGTCGAGTTCTGGATCATCTCTGCAAACAGAAGATAAAATGTGAAAACGCAATAAGCATAAGGGATAGTCTTTATTAAAGGCAAAGATAACTTGAACTTCTCTAGAATTTACCTAGTCCGCGCAAAAGGCTTATCCTTCTCAAGTTCTAATTCCTCCAGCTTAGTTTCAGCTTCTCGCTTTTGGGCCAAGCCTTTGCCCCATTCCAACTTTATCTCCTGATACAAATACAGAGAAAATGACCATAAGTACTCTATTCATAAAGCACAATAAATAATAAAATACAAACTTCATGTTTCCATGGTGACAAAACTTAGAATAGAACCATAAGACAATTCAAAACAACCCGCACAGTATAAAGCTAATAAATGTTTAATTCTATACTGCGGTTATCATCACAGCATATCATTGATTATAAATATGACCCAATCGCTATGTTCCAGCATACCTTTGGTTTTTCATCTATTTTCCTTTGCGATTTCAAAAGCTCCTCCTTCGAAATGCGTTCCCCTGCACGTTGGTATGTGAGACCCAGATAAAACACACAAAAGTCATATATATAACTATAAGAGGAAAAAATACAACTTCAGCTCACCTGTTTTCTTATCACGATATATAGGTACTGCCTCTCTCCCACTTACAGAAGGATCCATCTGTTGAAATCTACAGAAAACGATATTTTGTAAGTCAGAGAGAAAATAAAACATTTATATGTCAAATTACTATTCTGAAGTACATAAACAAATCATTGGTGACCAAAATTTATGAAAATCCATAAAGCCACCGTACAACAGCACGCACATAAAAGACACACCATCGGACCACAAAGGGAAAAACCGAGAGTTAAGTTTCATTGAAAGCACAAAACAACCTCTAGCAAAAAGTAAAAATAGAATGAAATCCCTATACTTGATTTTGAAACCAAGTTATCTGAATGAAAAGATATGCACATTACTTATTCATCATGATGCATTGGCATGTATATGTTGGTTAAAACAGGCACACACCTTAACCACTCATCCTTCTTCGTTTTATTGATCTCGTCACTAATCTCTCGGCCAGAGATCAGACCAACTTTTGCTTGCTCTATCCGAGGGTGCGGAGTAACCGTCTTTTTATTCCTTGGCGGGGAAAGATCACCATCAACATCCTTCCTGCTTTTCCTTGGTGGGGAAAGATCAGTATCAACATCCCTCCTGGTATTCCTTGGTGGAGAAAGATCAGCATCAACATTGTTCCTACTTTTCCTCGGTGGAGAAAGATCTGCATCAGCGTACTTCCTGCCCTTCCTTGGTGGAGACAGATCTTCATTACTATCCTTCCTGCTCTTCCTTGGTGGAGACAGATCTGCATCAACATCCTGCCTCCTTTTCCTTGGGGGTGAAAGGTCTGATCCAGGAGGAGGAGGCAAGTACTTGTGGTTCGTTTCAGGGTCGGGTGACGGGGTATGGTGGCGCTTCCGTCTCGGCCGTGGAGGTGACAAGTCAGCATCTTCCCTCCTATTTTCCGGAGACATTGGTTCAGATTTCAGAACCAAACTCCTCTCCCTACGAGGTGGAGATAAATCAGAGTTTGACTGTTTAGGAGGAGAGTCTCCAACTGTAACCCAACCGCTTCCATCTTCGGATATGGAATTAAAGGGACGTCTGGCCCTCAATTGTTGAAGTCTCTTCATCCTCTTAATCTCAATGTCCTCATCAACTACAGGTTTGTCTTCGTCGGATGAATTGTCACCATTATCTTCCTCGACATTCACCGGTTTCTGCCAAACAGGATCTTCATCAACCACTAAAACGCCCATTGGCTCCGCCTTGGTTTTCTGCTTCTTGTTCTTCTTCTTTTTCTTCTTATCCTCTTCATTATTCACTTCATACCGTTTCAAATACTCTTTCAAAGATTTACTCGAAGACGCCATAGCTCATTCAACAGTCGTCACCTTCCTAAACCCTAACAATTGTAAATTTGATTAATATAAAATTCTTGAGGCGATTAATTTTGATTGCGAATTTGGTTAATATACCTAGCTCTAAGCGTCTTGCATAGATAAAAACCCTAGCTATGATTCTTCGATTCCAGTTTGGTTGCCGAGAAAACAGAAAGAAAAGGGAAATTGAAAGAAGAAAATTGACAAGGGACGTACCGCTAACAGGTCGAAGAAGACGGCGAGAAGAAACAAATAGAGCCGGGTGGGGGTGGCGGTTCGACGTTGGGGTTGTGGCCCTGCGACTGCGAGTAGTCGTCGAGTCTGGGAAGTGCGAACTGTCGAATCGAGGAGGAATTTGATTAGCCCTGTAGCCAGTGATCAGTTGGGGGGCCGGAGATTTGAAATTAGGCTTATATTTAATGGGATGGGCTCAACTGGACTCAGACTATGTTGGAGGCCCAAAAAGAAAGACCTTGTAATATCAGGCTTGGAAATTTGGACCCGGACTTATCTTAGGAGTAGTTCCACCGGGGACTCTTAGGCCGGCACGCAGCCAATCCACTCCAGCCCAGCAAATAGCCTAGCACCCAGTCCAAGTTGGTCTACAGGCCAGCCCATAATCGATAGAGCCAGGGATCTGCCCATATGTCGTCATGTTGATGCCAGCGTGGCGTCAAAGGGCATTTGAAATTTTTTTGCGCCAAGTGCAGTGGCTACTCATCTCGACAACAAAAAGTGGGGGTGGCCCGCCAGCGCAGGTGCATTGAGATGATCAGATGGAGGCCACATCTTCGTTTCTAGGCCGTTGGATTTCCAACGGCTAGTTTTCTAGACCGTTGGATTTCCAACGGTAAAAAAATATTGAAATTTAAAATTAATGGGTACTGATGTGGCACAATGAGGACCGTTCGATTTTCATATCAATGGTCCATATTTTTCAGCTAAAAAACTTAATAAAATGAATAAGTAAAAATATAAATTTTTTTTTTTTTTTTATAAAGTTAGAAATTAAAAATAAAATTATTACTTTTTTATTATTTTATAATAAAAAATAATATTTTAATAAAATTAACTAGGCCATTTTTTGTTAAGGGTGGAGATGCATTTGGCTTATTACTATTCATTAGGGTCTATTATTGTTCGCCGAGTGGATTAAATAAACTGAGTGCTAGTGTATTTTTTTAAAGGTGGATCCCAGGTTAATCCAAAAGGGGTTCTATTAAAAATATTTGTTTCTTATATTTTTGTTTTGTTTTTTTGGTTTGAAGGAGAAACAATAGTAGCCTATTAAAGAGAACAATTATTTGATTTATTCTTTAAGGTTTTTGTTTTTAATTTATGCCGGTTAACTTTGGATCAAACTGCCACTCAATATTACAGTCTAATAGTATGCCTCTTCACTTGTAAGTGAGAGGTCTTAGGTTCGAATCTCTAGTGGATTGCGAATTCAATACCAAATTAAATTGCCCATTGTGTGACTTAGCCAAACTCATCCTCCCCTAGTGTAAAAATATTGATATACTAAAATAAAATAAAAAAACTTTTGATCCAACTAACCAACTTTCTTATTTGAAAATAATTTTGTGAACAAACAATAATGTAACCACAAGTTGGTGACCCAGTGGTAAATTGTGGATTGCGAGACTTTCTTCAAATTAAAAACTGAAGGTCTCAGGTTTGAAACTTGCTGCTGAGTTAGAAGCCAGACTTGTGATCAAGAGGAGGCTGAAATATCTCACTGAGTCGTTCTGACCTTCATAAAGAATAGATAACCGAGACTTACCACTAGAGATTTTTAAAATGACAATAACGATTCTCATATTTTTTAAAGCAAATTGTCACATCTCCAAAAGATTAAGAGCATGGCTTTTTATCGCATCAGCGAAACCTATAATATTTAGCCTCGCAATCATATTGCAAGTCCAAAAGTGAGTTCAGAACAGTGGACCAAGAGGAAGCATCCAGAGAATTCTGAAAAAAAAAGAGTTAAGAATCTGTCGATGCAAATGAATACAAGACACTCATTTCCAATCATTTCCAATAATATTACAGACCTTAAAAAACAAAAATAATTTCCAGCTAAAAAGGAGGACCATGATTAAATTAGCCACACGACAATTATTATTATATAAAAGAAAAAGAAAAGAAAAGTTTAATTTGGGTTAAGATCAGCCGTCCATTAGTCATCCACCTGAAGCGTCACCGACTACTGTGCCTGCGTCCTATAAAACCAATCAAAACCCTGCAATCTTTTTTTGTGAGAATTTGGAAATATTCTCTCCCCGATTTCCCTCTTTCTTTTGAGTTTTTGTGCGTTCTTCTAATCTTACCCACTCATTTGCTCAAGCTACCACAGCCGGAGACTACTCATACTAGACCAGTAGAAATGAGCATGGCTGTTACAGGAACAGCTACGGCCTCGTCGGTTTGCCTGACCAAGATGATCGGATTCGCTCCTCTTTCAGCTCCGCCGCGCAGTTGTTGTAAGGTTTTGGCTGTCAAGGAAGGCCCGGAAAGACGGGGAGGTAGTCGCGTGGCTGTGACGGCCAGATTTGGGACTTCCAAGGGCGGTGGCGCCGGAGTGTTGGAGCGCCCCAAGTTTGACCAATCCGGATTTGATCCTGCCACCCAACTTCAACAAGGTACGGTGCCTTCTTTTACCATGTATCCCTCTTTTTTCGCATCTGGGATTTTAGTTTCACGAATTTGGCTATTTGATATGAAAATTGGAAGAAAAAAAAATTGTTGAATTCCCATTTGTGTAATGTTTGAATTTCAGGAGGAGATATTGGACGATCAAAGGACAAGAGAGGTGTTGGCAGCGGAGATAGTTACAGAGTTTTGCTGATTGATGACGTTCGCCACACCGAAAAATTAGGTAAATTGTTCATGCACTTCTACCTGCGGCAGTAGCGTTCTAGGATTCATACACTCAACCCTACCTAGAAATGAAATGACCATCAACCTATGCCTAGCCTATGCCTATGCCGAAATATGAAATTGTTAGTTCAACTAAACCAAATTTCCTGTTTCATCTTTTGTAGTTGCAAAGGTGTTGCCCCAAGTTGTTCCATCTGTTACACCTGATGTTGCAAGAGGATTATTTCACAAATCGAGGGAAGATGGTGTCGCAGTTGTTATCGTTACAGTGAAGGTAAATTCTCTATGGTTAGCATACTGTTTTGCATATATAGAAATCTTTGGTCAAATTTGTTTTAATCTTGATGTCCACTGTTAGTTTCTTTTGGTTTCTCAGAGCTTCTCTTGCGCAATGTATTTTGTCCGGAAGAAAAAAATCGCTGAGCTTAGCCAAGAGATGCTCTTAAAACCCCATATCAATGTTAAAGTCTTGTGATTAGAAATGGTGTATGCATCGGATTCAAAATAGATAGGTTGTCGTTGGTTGTTTTTCAAGCGAGTCCTTCGATGTTGAATTATGTTTTGTTCTTGTATAAATCATTCGGGTGAAGGGCCGATTTAGTCCCTGAATTATCACTCAGTGAAAATTAGGTCTCTGAATTATTTTTTCGGTAAAATAAGTCCCTAAATTCATTAGAAATTGCTAATTTCATTTTACTATCATATTCAAAGCTATTTTATCAAATTTTTCGTCAACTTAAGTCACTTGACACACTTTAGAGTGTAATACCATCATTTTCTCGTCTATAAGTGCTTAACATTTCATATAGGTTGCGAATTTAATGTCTAATTTACTCTCAAAAGTTAACTTATACTATTTCTTTATGAAAAACCACCAAGTAACGTGACTTAAATTGACGGAAAATTGAATATGGTAGCTTCGAATATAGCATTAGGGATGCAATTGGCAGATTTTTATAATTCAAGGACTATTTTTTCTGAAAAAAA
>JADOBS010301701.1:0-12531 GCA_015708375.1 Cydonia oblonga
GCTTGAAACGAGTTTGGCCACGGGCAGGCTTGATGGAGACTCCTTAAATGGGAGTGCTTTCCTCCACTTTCCACCTGATAATTTCTGAGCAAAGGCGTCGCGAGCGTTAGATGGGCTGAAGGAGAGTTGTCCTGTGTTCTTTTCTTCTTCCTTGAGATATAACCGTCTCCCGGCCATTAATCTAAATAAAGAGTTTACTTGCAGTTTCCCCTCTACACCAGTCTTGTCATGGGGCCAGTTCTCGCCGGTCATGACTGTGAAGCCAATGTCAGAGATAAACGACAGGTTGGTGTTCAACTTCGATACTCTTGATACAGTCAGGTGTACATGGCCAATGAGGACTTGTTCAGGAGGTTGCCGAAAGGTTAAACCAATGTGCCTTCCGGTACAGTACAACAGACGCCACTTTCCTGGCAGCAATTCCAGCCAATTCTGCATGTTCAAAATATAGAAGAAAAAGAATAGAGTGAGGATAATAAGAGGCGAGAGTATGGAATGTCGTCGAGCAAGAGACACGTGAAAGAACACAGAGTTCACTACCTTTGGCCTTGAATGAGGATTTAGCATCTCCATTAACTCGATGAAGTGAGATAGCCTGCTACGCTGAAACATAAAATTATACAGTCAGTAAATTTCCCAAGCACCAAGTTTCTGCATTCACAAATTATGACGACGAGATTTACTGACTCAGTGACTCGTACGAAAAAAAAGAAGTTCATATATGTGGGAATAGAAACCATATACCTGAGGCTGGCCGTAAATATATTCTTCTGAGATTCGCATTGCAGTTGAGCCAAGACCCCATCTGATGATATCAACGGATGGGACTACCCGCCACCGAGGACCACAAAGAAATGGGTGTGTAAGAGCATCTAAGCAACTGTGAAGCATTTGAAAATGATTATTGTATTTGGAATTAGTTCTCTCCATAAGAACACTTCACTTGAAGAGTAGATCCCTGCCTCACATTGCATACCTTACTCTTTTAGAAGGTTTTGTTGCTAGCAACAAGGATAAAAGGTTCCACCCTGCACCCCAATTCCTATCAAGTATCTGCAAGAAAGATAATAAACAAATACGCTTCACCAAAATGGGAAGGGGTCTTGAATTCACATAAGTTGCACTGAAGGCACGGTACTTACTTGCAGTCCAGCGTTTCCAGATGAGGAATTTCTATGGAGTATTTGCAATAAAAATTCACGCAAGCATGAAGGGTCATTTCCCTGAATTTGCACAATTGATAAAAATAGGCGTTAGAATCCATCAGCCAAAGACCAAATTAGGAAAATTTTGCATTTTACCTTTGTGAGAAATGACTTGAACTTTGTAAATATAACAGGATCCATAAGTTCCTGCAGCACCATTTTTGCCATCATGAATCCAAGACACCTGTGCAACACGTATGGAACAAAATAAGCATTCGGATCCTACGGGGAAATCAACGTGAAACTTTTTACAGATATCTCTTTGTCATCTCCAAACTGTACCTCATGTCAAATGCAATCATCATTTGTCGCCTATCCAAGTTATTATCCATAGTTCCATCCGGACGATCCTCATAAAAGTCGGCAGCACTTCCTAATATTCCTACCTGACGGGAGAAATATATTATACATAAAAAAGATTCAAAAAAAGGCGGAAGTGTTCTTATCAGATTACATATTATAGTTCACGTATCTCATATCAGTATCTATAAAAAATCTGGAGCTCACTTTAATGTGTCTATCCACTGGACTTATGTGCACATTCTCCAGCCTCAATTCCGTGTGGGCAAGTCCATGGCTGTGCAAGTAATTCACCTGAGTTGAAATAATCATTTGAAACATCTCAATCCATCATTTTCTTGACGGAAAATACTAGGCACTTATTACTAAAGGAATCATACATACTCCGATTAAGAGATCTCTCATCAATATTCTAGTCATTCGTAGTTGCCGAGAAACTGCAGATCCTCCAACTGTGTCATCTCCCACCTTTCTAACAGATTCCTTGTCTAATGCAAGAGTAGCCTCCAAGGTTGGAAGCCAATCCGATTGTTGTAGCCAATGTCTTAAAGAAAAACTACCATGATACTGCAACATAAAAAAAGTATTTATCCGTTCTCTCTGTGCTATCTTTAGACCAGATGATCAAATGATTCAGAGAAGAAAGTTTTCAGGTATAATTTGTTCAACCCACATGCTATCTAAGTAGAATTCGTGATACAACAAAGGGACGTACCCCGTGGACCAGAGTGAATGAGGAACGACCACTACTTGTAGCTGAAGAGATGTAACCATGCACTTGCATTGAATAAGAATGGTACATGAGTCTACGACGAGCTAACTTCTTTAACACCTGAAGACATCAATAGTAAAGAATTAGAATCAGATAAGATGAAACCTTTATAAAAATTTGACGCAGTCCACAGACCTCTATTGCTCGTCTACCCCTACGCTGAGCTCGAACACTAGTAAGACGTCGAAGTACAACTTGTGTATTATACAAAGGGCTGCAATTTCATAATACGAGTCATCAAGATTGATCTTGCAGAAAAATATAATTATCAAAACAAAAGTAAACTTACCTATCGGTATCCTTTACTATTGCTTCAAAAACCACTTCGCCTGCCTACAGAAAAAGCTCAGATCATTTAGACAACCACGAAATCAATGGGTCACAGGTATAACATTAGCATATGCATAAAAGTACAATCTCTTCATACCCGACCACCAAGGCCAACACTAACACAGTCGAGAATCCTGAAATCAGAGATCTTGAACCTTATGACATGCCCTGATTCTTCCTCCACAGGAACAGACAAGTCACGTGGAGCATTCTCCTCCAATTTCAGCGATGAACAACGGACTCCCAAACACGGTCTCCTCTTCCAATCCGACGTCTTTCCAATGGTCCGCATAAGGCTCGGTCTGATCAGTCTTGTCGACAAGTTTCCACTAACACAAACTACTTCAAAACTTTCAAAACTTGGACTCAAGCCAACCCCACATAGCGCCATTGATCGAGCTTAAAACGCCACGTAACAAAAAAGAAGATGATATCAGTTTCTGAAACTTCTCAATTAAGAAGCATGTTGGAACACAACCCTTAATCAATAAACTTCTATGATCAAGCACTTCATCCGTTCCGGTTTAATCAATTAGTTCCGTAATCCAACTCGATTAGGTCCGAATTATTCACTTCCAGCATCACTTTTCTTTCCCGTTCAATTTTCTCACAAACAAAACAAGTTCCAACAGAATTCTTCCTCAATCAATCATAAAAACTGAAGAATTAGAAAGAAAACAAATCGAAAAGCACATGGCTTTCACATTTTTCGATTCCAGCTCCCCAAAAGAAACAACAAAAAAGATATGCAATTTTCCAAAACTAATTCAGCTCCAATTAAACTAAACAGTTATTGCGAATTAAGTTAAAGTCCGGAAAAACTATTGAATCGAAAACCAAAATTTCCAACAATTCGATGCATTTTCTCGGCAACCAAACACTCAAAAGCTACAAAATTTAAGAGCGAAATTCATAAAAAGGAGCGGAATTTCGCAGGACTTACCGGAAAATATTGAAAAAGGAGGACACGGCGGTTACTAGTTACTGAGGAATGAAACTGAAAGGGAGAGGAAGGGAGTGTATGTATATATGTACGTATAGGTGTATGTATATATGATTGCGAGCTTGAGGAGGAGAGCGGTGCGCTCGTGGAGGAGGAGGGTTGCGTGTGCGAGAGACTGGGCGAAGCGTTTCACCATGGGTTTGTCGCACGTCTGCGTCCCGCCCCTCCAAATATCTCGTGGCTTTCTTCTTTCTTTGATCGCGGCCGTTCGTTAATGCGTGCCGATCATGAAACGACGGTTCTGATTTGGTTGAATTTAATAGGCGTTGGAATCTCAGTTTAAGCAGATGAGGACAACCTCGATGTTAGTTTTTTGTTCTGTTTAGTGAAGTTATAATATGCTTAATTTTTCAACGTAGCAAGACCTAAAGCCTACAAATTAGGAAAGAGATCCTCTTCGGATCTCTTCAACTAAAGATTTCGGATCAAATGATCTGGATCCTAGAAATTTGATCCAACAGTTAAAAACAGAGGTCAATTTTAAAAGTTACAATAATTTTAGTCGTTTGATTAAATTTCAAAGATCTGGATCACTTGATCTGCAAGTTTTGGTAGAAGAGATCCAGATATCTCTTTCACAAATTTGCATATCGGATGGTGTATAAGAGTGTGGCCCACTAAATTTTCTCAAACACTTGGGTCATCTTTCATTGTCAAGTTAATTTCATCTTTTCATTATACAATGATATTAAAGGTAAGGAATTTGCTGGGTAAATCGTAAAATTTAAATAAATAAAAAATCATTATTTTGGTATCAAATTCGTCATTGAGGGAAGGATTGACATGATCAAACTCGTGATACTCCTCACTTGGGAGATCAAGGGTTAGAACCATCAACTGCAGAATATAGTCATGATTAACTGATACAATAACACAAAGATTTTGTTCACCAAATCCTTGGGCGAGAGGCATGCAAAGGAAAAGGATCCTTCACCAGAACTAGTGGTACTCCACACGATGTACGATGATTGATGAACGGTCACGATCACGGGATTTCCAGGAAAAGGATCAAGCCTTGCACGCCTCTAGGCCAAGAATTTGGCGAACAAAGTCTTGGTGTTAATGTATCAGTTAATCATGCTGCAGTTGATGGTTCTAACTCTTGATCTCCCAAGTGAGGAGTATCACAAGTTTGATCATGTCAATCATTTCCTCAATGACGAATTTGATACCAAATAATGTCGATGAACAGTTTTGCTGGGAGGTTTGGAATGTTGAGTTTGCTTGTTGACTTAAAAAGGATGGGGTTTAGGGCTTTCCTTCTTGGGCTTTTATTGGCAGACCCACACGCTGGCCCAGCCCAGCTGTGCACAAATAATGTTCAAAACTCACATGCCAACTTCGAGTTTCGAACTTGGGACTTGGGAGGGCAGCCGTAAATATATTTTTTGAACGACCAGTTAACTTAATACGAAACGAAGTTATCTAGTCATCTATTAATAAGCACTTAAATTAACGAATTTAACACGGCATGATCCTTTAAGATAATATGTAAAATACAAAAAACAACACAAACACAACCCATATACAAGCCTACCGATGAGTTATTAACAACAAAAAAGGAAAAACTCAAAAGGAAAATATAAGTATTATTTCTTGATTTTTTTTTAAAAATTTATTTTCAGGTAGGAAACTATGGACCCGATCGGAATCGAAATAAACGGAAAATGGGAAGGGCAATCGCGTCAGATAAAAAACACAAAAACCGTCCACCAAGTCGTCTCTGAGTCTCATTTACTCTCTCCAAATCCGATAAACCAACAAGAAACAGAAGCCTCGCCTCTCTCTCTCCTCTCTCTCTCTCTCTCTCTCTCTTCATCTTTTTAACATCACATGTTTTTCCACATTTATCCCCAGGCGACGCCCACTCCCTCTCTATCTCAGCCGTAATTTTCACCATTTTCGATCCCAATCTCACACCTTCTATCCCCCGGCGATCCGCCCTCTCCGCCGCCGCCCGCTCTTTCCTTCCGGTTAGGTTTTTTTATTTTATTTTCTGGGCTTGGTTCAACCCTTTAAGAATTAGGGTTTCCAATTTTGCACATTGGATTGGAGCATTCGGTTTCGTTACAATTAGGGTTTCAATCTCCAATCTGAACGCTGGATCTATCTCGGCGATTTGAATCTGGGATTTCCGCTATTCGGTTTGGGACTACAATTTTTCGTTAGGGTTTTTTTGAAATTTTGAATTTTGTTGAGATTTTGATACTGTTTGAGGATTCAAGATTAGGGTTTTGAGTGCTTCGCAGTGATGACGAGGAGTTCAAGGCACAAATCAAGCAAGCATAGCTCGAGGGATGCCAGGGAGTATTCGGATTCGGAGAAAGATTCGAGCTTAAAGGATCGAAAAGGCAAGGAAGAGGGTGGTGTAGTTAGGGTTTCAAAGGATTCAAGTTCGAGTGAGAAGCGGAAGCTTGATTTAAAGGATGGGAAGGACTCGGGTGGCGGCTCCGGGAATGGGGACTATTCGGTGGATTTAGTATCGACTAAGCGGCGCAAGGAGAGGCTTGATGATGGAGGGAGTGATAGGTGGAATGGAGGCGATGATGATCACCGAAGAAGCAGTGAGGGGTCGAAGAAGTCATTGAAGGCATCAGGGGAGTCCAAGAGTAAGAAAAGAGATGAGAGTGTGGAATTGTATGCAGAGGGTGGCGAAGTGAAGAAGAATTCTAGTAGTAGTGGAAAGGGTGAAGGGAGGCATAGGGATAGGGATAAGGAGTTAATTCGAAAGGAGGGCAAGGAAGGTGGTGGAGCAGAGAGGGAGAAGGAAAGGGACAGGGAAAAGGAGAGGGACAGGGAGAGAGAAAGGGAAAAGAAAGGTAAAGATGGGAGAACCGAGCGATTGGTCAGTAGCGACGAACAACGTGTCACTGCAAAGCAAGTCAATGAAAAAACTGGTAAGGTAACTGATTGGCTTGTTTGTTATTTTGTAGTTTATACGTCTATGTGGGTTCTTTTCCAGCCGTACTTAGTATGACTAGTTTACTGTATAGACATATGCTTACAGTTTTACTCCCCCTCCCCCACTTTTCCGGCCAAGAGAATGTTGATAATTTCAAAGATCGTAACTTTGCACTTAGTTTACTTCATCATAGTTTACTGTGATTTAGTGTGATGAATTACAATATAGTACACCATTATGGTGTAACTGATCCATCTTTGTTTGATTGTAGTACTATATTTCTGAGTAACCGTCATATCATACAATACAGATTGCTGATTCTGATAGGGAATCCATTTTCAAAAAAGCAAAGCAAATCGGAAACAGCTATCAAGAATTTGTTAGAAGCATATCTAGTTGCTTAGAATTAAAATTCTCTTTCTATGCATCTATGTAGTGATTTCCGCTTGTCATTGTAATGTGATTCTTTTCATCATTTACCTTGCTAGAATACTTATACGCTTTTCACAAATAATTTTTGGTGGAAATTGAACTCTGAGGGGGTTACAGATTAGATAAGAGGAATAAAATTTTTGGAGCATGCCGTATTTGATCGGCAAGATTTTTTAGCACAATTTGAAAGGAAAATATATTTGAGTTCATTGAAGTCAGATTCATGACTTTTGAAAGGGAATCCATCTTGGTAAAATTTGGATTTTGTTATATTGCATAACGTAGGTGGGAGTGGTACTAAATGGAAAGACTAACTTTGAATATGTTCTCATCAAACGCTGTCACATGTACACTTAAAATCATAATACCATCCTTAACGTGTGAAAGCTTTTACATAGATCTTAATGCTTCGTTTTGCAGTTGGTGGATAGATCTTACTCTGTTGAATAGATATATAGATTGAACTCGATATACAGATTTAACTGGAGTGATGATGTAGAAGGGGTTGCTATTATGGCTTTTTGTAACAACTCATATCTATTGGATGCTGCAGTCCGCCTTAATCGTGGGACCTACTGCTGTCTTTGTATATTAGTAATTATGTTCCTTGTCATTATTAGTTTCGTAGTCACTTAAAGACGTTGGGCTCTCTATGATAATTTTTCCTTTACCGTTATGCTCCATTTTACTTTCTATTCCCAAATTTACGCTGGATGCAACATCTGGGGAAATGATCCACGTGACTGCTTGAGGTTTAGTGGGATTGTCTGACCTATTAGTTGCCCTATTCTCATTGGTCTACTTGACGTGGCCATTTCACCTCTAGATTTTGGAATTCTTACTCATCTTTTATACCTTAAAGGTTCCAGTAAGACCGTATTTGCAGGGGTGATCCTATCAAGTCTGTGCACTTAACCTCTCTTCTATCACCTTCTGAATTTTTTTTAACGGCCATATGTGAATCAAGGGGGGGATCGAAACGTACTCTTGAGAAGTTTGGAGGTGTAGCTGTTTTCTTTAATTTTCACTAATTCTGGAGTGATTATGATTTTCATCTTTATGACACTTTGGTTGGCTTGTTGCTTATCTTAATGGTTGTTTGCCCTTGGGGAAGATGTGGATGTTTTGAGCCAGGTTTGCATTTCTCATATTTATAGGTTTTATGAGTTATCGTTGTATTACTTGTGTAGTTGAATATTGTCTTTCCCTTGTCAGTCATTAAAATCTCTTAACCATGTTTATTGATTCAGTTTCTTAATTGCTCTTTTCCACATCTTTTGTTATTTTAATTGTTTTTTCTTAAAATGTTTATTAGCGCAAGGGCTTATCCTGTCACCTGTTTTAATGATTGTTATAATCATTAACTGATTTTCATTTTAGTTAACATTCAATATTTGATTGGAATGGAACTAGATGTATGAAGGCACCAATTATGTGTGTCAATTGCTGGATTAATTGCTAAGGTATGAATTATTGACGTTAATGAAGAGGCAAAGAGATCAGATCATTAACTGATTTTCATTTTTTTTTCCGCATGATTCTTCAGTAAGACACAGTAAAAGCCATTGGAATATATATTTTGTTTCATGCAAAATATAATTAATGTGTTGGATAAAAATTGTATGTATCGTTTACCTTATGCCAAATGACATATGTTGTTTAGAGGTAGGTAAAAAATATTTAGTGGTACATAACAGGTGTGACCAAAAGCTAAAAAGGCTACCAAATGACGTATCTGGCTTCAACATAATCTTTAGGGGGCATGTAGTATTAATGAGTTGACAATATTCTATAGTATGTAGATGACTTTGCTAAAACTAAACTTTATGTTCGCAGTTTTATTTTGGAGTGCAATTCTATGTCTTATTTCATGTGGTTTTGCAGATTTAAATGCATGGGATGAATTGGAAAGTCCTGACTCAGAGAATCAGATTGAGAGACGAATGAGGAAAAGGAGAGATGATTTTGGTGATGGGGATAAGCATCAAGATGATGTGGAAGACATCAATGACGGGCTATTATCTTATAGGGATGATTCTGGCAGGGATAGCAGGCATAAAGATGAGAAGCGGAAGGATGAGAGATACAGAGAAAAACATCGGGAAGATGTGGATAAGGACAATAAGCACCGAGATGACAAGCAAAGAGATGAGCGCCCTCCAAAAGATTATGCTAGCAGCAAGTTTGATGATAAGCATTTAAGGGATGAAAAGGATTTGATAGAAATCCAACAGAAGAGATCCAAGATTCAAGATGGTGAACGCAAAGTAGATCATGATCGCGATCGCAATAGGGACCGTGACTCATATCATGTCCGTGATCGCGACCGCTACCATGATCGTGAACACGAACATGGGTGGGATCATGGTCGTGACCGTGATTGGGATTGGGACCGTGAGCGGGAGCGAGATGGGGACCGTGAACGAGACCGCAATCATGACCGTGATCGGGGCCGAGACCGTGATAGAGATGGTGATCGAGATCGCGATAGGGATTATGACCGGGACTATGACGGGTCACATATCGATGATCGCAGCACGAGATATAAAGATAGTAGCAGGGGAAAGAAAAGATCTCCGGATGATCGTGATGATGGTAGTGATAAATCCAGAGGTATGAAAGCTCGGTACTCTGACTTGGAAAAAAAGTCATCCAGTGGTGATAGAGTTGAGTCAGATGCTAACAAGGGAAGATCTCAGTCGCGGCAAGCTTATGTAGACACTAAATTGAGTGTCAATAAACGCAGGACTTCCCTCGTTTCTAATTCACATGGTGGCATAGATGAGTACAGGTACCCCTCTCTCTCTCTCTCTCTAGTTCTGTATGCAATAGTTTCATGGTTGGAAAGGAAATACTGTGATTGTGTTTAACCTTTTCATTTTTTGATGCATTTTTGTATTGTATGCTAATATGTCATCATTTTTTTCCTGGTCCAAGGTATCTAAACTCACAAGATTTGAAATATAGGGATTCTGGAGTAGAGCATAGGGCCAAAGCAATGCCTCCCAAAGATGGTTCTGGTCCCACTGGAGTTTCAGAAAGAGGTTCCAAGTACAGATCCATGGAGAAACCCAATAAAATGGATGATGGCCATTTAGGCGAGCTGTCAAATGACAAGTCTTCAAGTTCCAAGGCTTCACCCCTCCCCTTGATGGAAAGGTCTCCTTCATCATCAAGTATTGACCGCAGGTACATGAACAGAACTGGTGTCAGGCGGAGTCTTGACATTGAAGAAACAGGTCGAAGAAGCAGCACTTCTGTGGACAACAGAGATTTCTCTAATACTGAGGATAGACTGGGTCGGGACCTGCCATCAGAGAAGCCTTTGGCAGATGAGTCATCCCCAGCTGACTCATCAGCTAACAATAGAAGTAATCAGAGTAATTTATCTTCTTTGTATCCCCCTCACCCCAATTTTAGGGTCGGAGTTGACAGCCCTTTTATTGGTTCAATGGAAGACGAAGGTAGAGGTAACTCCAATGCACGTTACAGGAGGAGTAGTGATCCCAATTTGGTTCGAGGGCATGGTAATGCATGGAGGGGTGTCCCAAGCTGGAATTCACCAGTTCCAAATGGCTTCATGCATTTCCAACATGGGGCACCTCATGGTGGTTTTCAAGGGATGCTACCACAGTTTCCATCTCCACCAATTTTTGGTGTTAGACCTTCAATGGATATTAACCACTCTGGAATGCCTTATCATATGCCTGACGCTGAGAGATTTTCCAATCATTTGCGGCCACATGGGTGGCAGAATATGATGGATGGTTCAGGTCCTTCTCACTTGCATCTGTGGGATGGGAGTAATGGTGCCTTTAGGGATGAGACTCACATGTATGGGGGTGCCGAATGGGATCAAAGCAGGCATCCAATGAATGCTCGTGGATGGGAATCTGGTGGTGAGACATGGAAAGTACATAACAATGATGTCAAAAGGGACTTGCCTTCCCCAGCACAGAAAGATGATTATCTTGTGCAGGCTGCCATGGATGATGCTGTGGCTGGGAAGACAGGTCAGATGTCTCTCCATGAGGATAACCTGGATCTTGGAGTTTCTAAAACCGTTGAAAGAAGGTCCACTGTGACCTCTCCTTTAAAGGAGCCTATGCCTAAAAGTAGTCACGAGAAGTCACCTGGCTGCTCTAAATTTCAGAGTGATGATGTCCTCTCTTTAAGTCATTATTATCTTTCCAAGCTTGACATTTCATCAGAACTTGCTCATACCGAGGTGTATAGCCAGTGTACGAGCATACTGGATGGTGAACGAAGTGCAACTGTTGATGAAGATGCTACTACACATACAATTTTGGAGGTGCAGATTCTTTCCAAAACTTGGTTTAGAGCGTTTTGATTTTAGAACCTAGTCTTACTAATTGCATCTTCCTCTTAATGTCACAGGGTGTAAGAGCAGGATTGAAATCGTCCAGAACCTTATTAAGTTCCTCACTTTTTCCTCCTTTGAAGGATTTTGTCTTTCAGGTAAAATTGAATTTCTTGCTTACATAAATGCAGGTATTAATCTTTATGTGCATCCTAGTTGACTGACATTTTATTTTCTGACTTGCAGAAAGCGATGAATCTTTACAAGAAGCAGAGGATGGAAACTATAGGCTTGCCAATTATTGCTGGAGGAGCGTTGGATATTATTTTAGCATCTGATCCGGAGAATATGGAATCAAAAGACCGTTGTGGTGTGGAGAAAGTAGAGGGAGTAGTCCTGACTTCTGATGCAGAAATGGAAGGTGCTCCTGTCCTGACTTCTGATGTAGGAATGGCAGATGCTCCTCTTGGCACTGCATTGGGTGATGGTGCTGAGAACCTGGAGGTACCAGTTTCATCTCCGAATCACGAGGTGCAGAACGACACATGCGTCCCTTCTCCTATTTTGGACATGGCAGCTGGAGACAATGGTGGAAGCAAAGCAGGAGATCCCCAAACAATTCCAAATGGGGTGGAAATAGAATCCTCGGAGCAGGTGAAATTAGAGGTTGGCGATGCAAATGGTTTCTCATCACCTGGTATCGAGTCTCTTGCTACCACCACTTCACCTGCAGCTGCTAACGACAATGTGATTAGCAAGACTAAGGATGATAATCCAATCGATCAGGCTTCTACCGAAGGCGCAGCTGATGCAGTAACTGGTCCTTTAATAATACCTGAGGGTTCCCAAAAGGCTTGTGAGGCTTTGATGCCGGGGTCTAATGAGTCTGATTCGGTAATTTTAAGTCGGATACATCATTCTCCTGAAAGTACACATTGAACAATTTCTTCTATATCCATGTTTTTTACGGTTCCTTTTATTGCATTTCAGTTAATCATGCTCATCTGATTTTCTGTGGCTTCTCATTTCAGCAAGGAAATAAAATCAAAATTTCGGTTTTCGGCTAGTTGAGCTTTGCCCGTACTCTTGTTTTCTTCCGGCCCTTGACCTTGTTGCATTTCGTTTTACTGTTGATTGTCTTTGCATTGTCGCCATTTTCTTCGACGTCGATAATTTGTTGCTTGAATTTCTTGCATGGTGTGTTTTCTGCTTCTACCTGGCTTTTGTATACTCCACACACACACACACACACACACACACACACAC